>CASHTH010000295.1:0-18249 GCA_030341885.1 Geodia barretti
AAACTTTGCCTACATATATTATATCAGCTGTGCCCATATAAGGTGATGAATTTTGCACTCACGTTTGCTTGCTGGGTAAGAATATATATAGTGTATATGAAACTTACATGATCCACAACTCCTGATGTGGCAGACATTTCTTGCTCTGCGTCGGGCATGCTCCAGTTTGGCAATTGCGTGGTCAATGCCCTCTTAGCGTCATCCACCTTTCTCTGGGCATGGACAAGAGCTCGGTCGGCCCTGTAAAAAGCTTCTTTCTTCTCTCTTATCTTATTCTGAGCTGCTTTTATGTGTCTGTCGGCTTCATCGGCAGATCGTTTCAACCCATCCCTCACACCGGCGGCAATCTTGTCGAAGAGATCATTTTTGAACAACCCTTCTACCACAAAATTGGCATTGGCAAGGTTCCCATACGAAGCTTGGATGCGGAGTCCAACATAGAACAGGTTCAGGAACTTTCCATTGATGGAGTACTCGTATTTGGAGCTTGATATGAGTATCTTGATTTCAGCTGACATACCGAGAACCTCGGCATAACCACTAGCCTCAATGTAGGGGAGGCTTGAAGTACTCATGTCTACAATCACATAAGGTCCGCGAGATTTATCACTTCGCGAGGCGTACATTTTGAAGAAGTCCGGCAACATTGAGAGGAGGTAGGCCTGCCTTTACCTTGATCCGATTCGTTGGACTTTTATGTATGCGTAGCCCTTAGACCAAGTATATTGATGTACCTTGAAAAGAACCGACAGGAATGGATATACTAGCATGGGGAAGTTTCTTTCCCAAGAAGTGAAAAGGAGGCTCTGATACCATCTGGAATCCACTCTCAGCTAGCGGCCGTGGAGTTTGGCGCCCCGATGCAAAATGCATCGAAAAATGACTGGAAAGTGAGCTTCCCATGTTGACATAGAAATAGTTCTCAATGGATTGGCTACACTGATACCAATGTAGCCTTCTGCTGTCTAGCACTCCCACAAGGACTTTCTTGCCAAGTTTCGATTCTCCCTCCAATTCCAGTGCCGTGACTGGCGAAGGAGCTGGATGAGAGTAACCGAGAGAAGGAGGTTACAAACTGTTATGTTACTGCGTTGCAAATATATTGGGTATCCAGCCACTATAGTACCCTCCAATTTGACAACCTCCTGGCGTTAATCTTATGGCAGCTCCAAGAGTGATAGCTGGTTTGCTCAATTTCAAGAAACCCACTATTCCATGGAAGGGTTAGGACCAGCTTCAATCTGTATTCCAGCTCTCTGCAGTATGACACACCACCCAGCTTCAGATCGCTCACGGCTGCTGTCAATCTAAACGACTTTGTGCTAACGATGTGTAGCTTCCAGCAATAACTTTGCGTTCTTACCAAGTATGCTCTGGCACACAGCACAGAATGCATCTTTGCTACAGTCTGGAGGGAAGCCTATGGGAAGTCGGAAGGATATGCCTTTGCTAATACTGAGCCCTTTTAACTCAGAGAGTTTGATTAAGTCATGCGGAACCGAGACTGGAGCCACGATAAAAGCAATGTCTGTATTCTGGTCGAGAATGAATATCTTGTGCAGGAGATTCCAAGTAGCTTCTGATGAAGTGGCGATATTGAACTCTCCAAAGGTGTACTTTTGAATGATTTTCACTCTCCCTCCATACTTTACTCCAATGGCAGTGATGTGGATAGTCGTTAGTCCCCACAACTGTGGTGTTCCTGAGATCAGTATTTGCTGTGGCGTAACTCCGAAAGGATACTCGATCACAGCATCCAAATTTTGAAATTGAAAACCTGTCCCAAGGATGGCGTTAAGGTCACCGGGCAGTAGATCAGCACCGAGGCCTTTTGCTATCCCAAAGATTGGGAGCACTTCTGCTTTAATGGTGATGACGTACTTTTGGGTGAGTTCGCTTCTTCTAAGATGCACATCTAAGTCTGTCCCTGCAATAGAGACTATTCCTTTTACTTCGGCACTCAGTGATTTGGGAGGAGAGAGCTTTGCTATTAGTTTCAAAGACGTATCCGAGATTGAGAGCACGTCTTCAAAGAAAGTTATCTTATTGATTAGAACTTCGACTGTCATTACTTTCTGAGGGATGTCAAAAGAGAAGCTATGTAGTCTGATTTTAAAATGTCTCCCAACACCGACGGAAGAGTTGAGTGAACCACATCAACTCCTGGTATTTGTGAGGCTAATGAACCGATAGATACATCCACATTGTCTGGTACTGTAAACGTCAAAACTTTGTTCACGTAAGACCCCATAACTCCATTAACTCCACCAATGGCTATTTCAAATTCAGCTGTAAACCCACTCGGAAGTGTGGTTCCATACTTTGCGAGAGGCGAGTTGGGACTTAGAACCTGGGCCAGTAGAGGAGTTGAGAGCTCGTTCTTAGCAATAGAGAATTGCCATTACAGGCACACTGAATGTTCCAAAGAACGGAATTGGTGTTATGTCAATATTAGCTGCCGATTTAACAAGATCTGCTAACTTGAACGACTTTTATTCCGACAGCAATGGCAATGTTGGATGTTGTTCCGTATTTCTGGTACAGGAGATGGACATTTGCCGTTCCTGCTATCGTACCACTGAGATGAATGTAAACCTCTCCTTTAGCTTCCGACCAACAATCTTTGTCAGTTTGACAGAGTTAACCGCAGAAGGAATGGGTAGAGTTGTTCCTGATAGACCAGTGACCAGATCACCGATACTCAGACCTTCCCTGGGAATTGCGCAAACAAAATCTCTCCAATGGCTCTATCATAGGAAACTTTGATTCTGATATTGATTGCTTCTAAGGACCCAGTCGCCACTGAACTCAAGTGAATCTACACCTCTGTTGGTGGAACCCAGCTGCGCAATAACAGAAATGTTGAGGTTTTTGACAG
The DNA here is from genome assembly GCA_030341885.1 of Geodia barretti. Lineage (NCBI taxonomy): Eukaryota > Metazoa > Porifera > Demospongiae > Tetractinellida > Geodiidae > Geodia > Geodia barretti. Next base: position 2,879 of record CASHTH010000295.1, read on the forward strand.
TTAGAATTTTAGGAATGATGGTGATTTGGGGGAAATGTGCAGCCACGGAAAGTTTACTGGCTGTTTGATCATAGCGAATTGCTTCCAGCTTGCCACTAAGTAAGTCACTGATTGGTGAGGAAGTCCTTTCACTGCTTCTTCAAATGAGGGAATTTCTGAAAGTAGACCTTGTAGAGTCAAGCTTGTTGCAGGAGGAACTGAAAAGTCTATGACTTTTTCTGCATAAGTAACTTCTATTCCAAACTTTCCGCCGATTTCTGCCTTGAATACAGCGGTTAATCCCTTTGGAATAGCTTTACCATACGCTTGAAGCTCAGAGTCTGGATCAAAAGTAGAAGTAAAGTGATTGCTGTATATCGTGTCTGTCGCTATAGTGAAAGCCATGTTTGTTACAATGAAGGAGCCAAGGAAAGGAACCTTTGAGATGTCTGCACCCGTTGCCGTCTTTATTAGATCTGCCAGTTTGAACTCCTCAATGTCGGCTGCCACGGCTACATTTGTTCCTGTCTTGGCCACATCAAACACCAAATACACTTCTGTGCTCCCAGTTCGGGCTGATATTAAGATGAAGGTTCCATAGTCATCTATCTGGGCAATAACTTGTGTGATTTTCAGTGATGATATTATTGAGGGCACTTGGAGGTTTACTTTACCAAATCCGTTGATGAGGTCAACAATACTAAGGCCACCGGAATCAGTTGGATACCCTTTGATGAATAACTTTTTCCCGTTTGTCTCGTACGTCACCTCAGTACGAAGAGACACACTGCGAATGGCCCACGTGGCTTTCATTTCAAACACATTGATAGTCACTGCCTGCAGTGCAGCCATTTCCTGTTCATCAAGCTCAACTAGTTTTCCGAATGCGTAGGAGGCTATGTAAGGAGAGGACCTGTCCCAAGTCGCTAGTTCTTGAGATTGACCTTGTGTTGATTGCAGATTCATGTCTAGACGAATGGTTACATCTTTGAGCGCAATTACATTTGGTACCACATTCAAACCGCTCAGGTAAAGTGTTATTTCAAGGTCTTTTGTAACGGGATTAAAGACTAGCTTTGTGACCTTAGCACTCAGAATGTCTTTGACGGGGGGTGGCAGAGTATCGATTGTTGACTTTACACTCGGAATGAGAGATATGAGCGTTGCAAGTGACAGAGAGACAGATGACGGTGCTGTGATGGTGAGAGTGTTGTCAGCGTATTCCGCATTCAGTCCTGCAGCTTTCCCAATGTCCAGCAGAAATTGGCCCTTGAGACCTTTCGGGATGTTCTCCAATAGAAGCTCGGGGGATATTCCTGGGATCTCAATGTCCGGTAGTGTGGCAGTTGATAACTGGTCTGAACACAGGACAAAGCTCAGGGCGGGAATTGTCAGGTCACCAAAGAAGGGCACATTGGAAATATCAACCCCCGATCCATATTCTACCAGCTCTGCCAGCTTGAAGGACTTGATATCAGCTGATACTGCGACTGTTTTTTTGTCTTTTACTTTCTCGTATACAACTGCAATATTTGCGACTTCTCCCAGTTTGGCAAGCAACACAATTGAAATGGTGTCACCATTGACTGTTCCAGTGACACGGTTGAACTTTAGTTCATTGAATATCGATGGAATTTTGATCTCAGTTCCTGAAAATCCCTCAACTAAGTCCTCGACATTTACACCTTTTGAGCTGGTCGGAAAAGCGTCAATGACAATAACGTTTTTATCGTAGGTTACGTCAGTTGTAAGAGAGAGAGAGCGTAACTCCCAGGTGCCTTTGAAATGGACGGACTCTACAGCTGGTTTGTCTCCAACTACTCCCGACAGCTCAAACTCAATATTGGTGAGGGTGAGTAGATCAGGTATGATCCTGAGTGACTCCAGCGAACCTGAAAACTGAAGTTTTTTCCCGTTAGGAGCATAGTACAGTTTTCGTAGCTTTGTGCTTGCAATGTCTTGAAATGCTGAAGGAAGCTTCTCCAAAACACTATCCACCCCTGGAATTGCTTTCAGCAAGTTTGCTAGAGAGAGTTCAACTGAGTCAGGAACTGTTACTTGTAGTTCCTTATTGGCAAAATCAGCCACCACTCCTTTGGCTGTTCCAATGTTAAAACTAAATGTAGCTGTCACACCCTTTGATACTTGATCTCCAAAGTTTGCAAGGAAAGAGTTTTCACCATAGATGGTCGATAGAACACGATTGTTGATACTATCTGAAGAAACGGTAAAGGCCTATTTCAGGGATGACCAGTGTGCCAAAGAAAGGGAAGTTGATATGTCCAAACCTGTTGCACTAGACACGAGTGATGCAAATCGAAACTTGATATCTCAACTGCCAGCGCAACTACAGAACCAGACTTGATTTCTGATAGATGATGTGGATAGTAGCTGAGCCCACACCTCCAGTGAGGGAGATGAGTGTCGTATCTCCAATCTTGTTTCCCTCCAGTTTTGAGAGAGTCACTGATGATGCTATGGTGGATGGAATGGGTAGCGTTTCACCCGAGAGTAACTGAATAAAATCCTTGATTTTGACTTGCCCACGAGCTCTCCAGCTATGCTAAGACTGTTTTCCTCATAACTATAACCGATGGTTGTGCGAATAGGCAGTTTGTTAAGAATCCAATCGCCAGTAATGTCAAGTGTGTCCACATACCTTTCTGTACAAGTACCACACTGACTGAAACTGAGACAGACGTAAGAGCAACAACTCTGGCACTATTACTACTTCTTTGTCAAGAGATCCACTGAACTGTAACTGCTTGAATTTGGATCTAACTAAGGACGAGATTTTTGCACTGAGAAGTGTAAGCAATTCTGGGGAAAGCTTTTGCAGAGCACTTTTAACTTTTGGCATGTGGGAAAGCAAGTTTTCAAGAGTGAGAGATGAAGTGGAGGGAATGGTGAATGATAGACGCTCGTGGACAAATTTAACAGCAATATTGGCTGTGCCGGATATTTCAACTACAAACTGCCCAGAAATACCTTTGTGTATGCCGTTCTTGAATGCTTCAATTGCAGAGCCTTTCGAAACGAGTTCAGCTAGGAATGAACTCATGATATCGTTTGACGCCGCAGCAAACTTTAACTCTGGGACGACAATTGATCCGATTAGGGGCACGCTGGAGATATCAATGCCCGTAGCCGACTCGACAAGGTCAGCCAGCTTAAAACTAGCTAAATCAGCAGCAACTGCTAACTCAGTCTCCGAAGCCTCTCTTTCCACAACGACACTTATTGTTCCCTTTGATCCAATCCGACCATTGAATATGAGCAGTGCTTCGCTCGGTGTTACCGTACCTCTGATGCTGGTGAATGCAAAGGAAGAGTAGACGGCAAGACCAGATCGTTTCCAGCAATATTTTCCATCAAGTTCTCAAGGTTCAAAGTAAGAGGTCCTGCGGCCTGACTACCTACGTCCAATCTCTTCGAAACACCATCATACACAATCACAGTTTTGATGGAATATTTACCGATTGTCCAGATCTCTTCAAACTCCACCACCTTAGTTGACATGACCTTCCCTATACTACCAACATAGGTGACTTCAACGTTTGATAGCGACAGGACACCAGGTATTACAGTAAATCTTCTCAGGGAAGAACTCACACTCAACTCCTGTGACGTGGTATTGTACTCAAAAGATGTAAGCTGTGCGGCTAGAACTGACTGCAGCTGTGACGGAAGGGAGTCCAAAGCACCACGCAAACCTGGTATCACCGTAGACAAAGATGTTAGGCTCAAAGGAGAAGACACAGGAGGTTTGACTATCAGTACATCCTCATCATAACTCCCCATTACATCTCTAACATTGCCTATGCTCAGTCTGAATGCACCGGTCACACCAGCAGGCAGACTGTCTCCATAGGTGGAAAGTGGTGAGGCAGTTCCAAGGATGTGTGGTAGTGTTGGGCTCTTTATCTCTCCAGAGGTGATGGATAAACCCATGGAAGGCACAACTAGCTGTCCAAAGAAGGGAACGGTTGAGATATCAATTCCTGTTGTGCTCTTAACAACCTCTGAAAGGTTGAAGTTTGTAACACTTGCTGCTACCCCCGCCTTTAGACCACCCATCCCTTTATGGAAGAACACATACACCTTACCGTCAGGTACGGTACCCTGCAATGCTATGAAATACTTTCTGTTGTCGTAGGAGAGCTTGCTGGGGAGGTTGTATGAATTTCCGGTAATCTTCTGCGCCAAGTCCTTTGCGCTAAGTGTCCAACTGCCACCACTTGTTGCAGTCACATAGAAAAGCTTTTTGGGTCCATTGTATTTGAGGTTTGTCACAAGACTGGTCTTCCCTATTTGCCACATTCCAGAAAACATCAAGCTTTTCAGAGATGGGCTGGACCCAATCGCAGCTTGGACGCTGAACTTAGTGTATCAGGGACACTTGAGGGACCGTAGTGCTAAGGGAAAGCTCCATGGTTTGTGAAATATAAGAGAAGGCTGTTATTCTGGAGCTCAGAAGTTCGGAAGCGGTACTAGGAAGAGTGTCTAGCATTGTCTTGAAGCTCGAAATGTGACTTGAAATTTGATTGACTGACAATACTAGCGATGGAGGGACTGAGAATTTTTAGCTGGCAGGGTCATACTTCACAGCCACAAAAGTGTCTGTTCCAAAGAGCTGAGTCTCACCACTCAGTATCAGAGTGTTGAAAGTGACTTTGGAGCCAATATGCATTCGCACAGACAGTGTTATGTCGGTAAAACTTAAAACTTGTGGAATAAGTACCAGAGTGCCACTAAGTTGGACATGGACATCAAGCTGTCCAGTGGCACAGCTGAAGGACATGTTCAGGAGCTTATTAGGTGGGAGGCTAGAGGAGCTCAGGCTGAGAAATAGAGCAGTAGTGAGGCTTACTGCATTACCGGCAGCAGCTGACACAAAAATCACTTCACCTGTACATGGAAACGGTTGTTTTAAAAGTTGCCATTTGTTTTATTCGTGATGATAATTTTGGCTTACCTTCTTGAATGTACACACGCCGTTTCTGTCGGCCATAGTTGTCTGAGTATTGTAAGAATAGACCAATATCAATTACACTCAACATAGTTTCATAATTTCTAACTATTGCATAGCTACTCGTGCACTCCTGTGATAGCTATATACATGATCCGAGCCCTGACCACCAGGAGCAGTGTAGCTCTCAGCTCCAATGTGAGAGGGAGGTATCCCTGAGGGACAACACAGTTTAGTGACTGATTGAGTTTGATTTGATAGTGGTTTCTTCGGGTGGGATTTTTTATATAATATATAATATATAATTATACTGGTGGAAATGCTTGCCATTCTTTGGTCGAGCGGAGCGAGAACTTCATCATTACTAGCGATAATATAGCTACGTACACCTGCAGGTAAAATGTTTCAGCAAGTAACAGAACTTTTTATGGTGTTGACATAATATTAGGTTGAGTAAGGCAGCTTGCGCATACGTAGCTAGTGAAACTAGACCAGAAGAAAGTAGCAACGGAAAGGTTGTCGTGTCTGTCATGAGGATTTTCGACGGCCGGGCGTTCTGTCTGTCTCCCTCTTGGACCAGAAGCAGTATCATTGCCTTGCCCGCTCTCAATCTCTTAATCGTCCCTGAAAAAGACGAGTCTCTCTGTCATGAGGACTTTCGACAGCCGGGCATACATAGATAGAAAATTCGAGCCAAAGATACAATTCTCCGTCTGTTTTTCTTCGACGAAATCCGCGGATGAATTCATCTCCTTCTAAGCCAACTGGACGGACTGTAAGAGGATGGAGAATCCGCACAGTATCTTCTTTTTTTCTCTATAGATAGAAGGCAATACAAAACAGACGAAAACACAAAAACAAAACAAAACAAAACAAACAAAACAACAGACAGATTAAATAATGCTGTCAATAGAAGGGGGGCCAATAGGGAATCAATGGAGCCAAAGAGCGGCATTCCCACGCCAGAGAGAGACAGAGCAGCGCTGGAAGAGGTAACGAATTGAGTCGGCAGGAGAGACCCCTAAATGCTGGCCTAGTAGGCGACCAAGTCTGGACAACAAGGTGGTTGTGGCCTCACTCATGCCGCCCAGGACCTCAAAAGCAAGGGGGATGAAAGAGACCCCAACAGCGCGGCAAGCGGGGGCATGAGCTGACATCTTTCGATGCCTCGCAACAGCGAGGGCATGGCCAGCAGAGGAAGCAGCCCCTTGAAGGGTGAGGGGTTGAAGGGAGGAAATGACGGTCACGTCCATAGCAGCTGGTTGACCCCGTTCCCAATTAGGAAGTAGGATGTCAGCAGGGCGGCTCTGTGATCCAGGGATGAGAGAAGGGACCTCCTTTCGTGGAGCCAAAGCAGCGGAGCGGGCAGCATGAAAAAAATGGAATCACATACAGAGTTGTGCCTAAGGATCTATCACCGTTCCCCCCGCAAACCGAACTAGTGGTCACCACAAGGTGTCAGAGCACAGCTGAGTGGCAAATGCCGCATTTCACCCCCTCCTCAAAAATCGGGACCCCCAACCAATATTGTAGGCAAACCCGGAACTCACAATCCATGAAGTGAAGGCCGAGGGAAGATGAAGGAACAGCGTTCAGCCAATTACCAGCATGGGGGAGAGAACACGATTGGGCAAGGGCCAGAGAACGGGTGTCAGGAGTGGAGGAGAGAAGAAGGTCGAAAGATTCCTGGTCAATTTTGTATGAGAGGGAGTGCTGCCGAAGGGTGACGTCGATGTCCTGTAGAGAGACCCACTCAGGATGCCCAGCTGCCCCAGCAAGAGTGGCCAGGCAGGAAGGGAGACTAGCGGGGACAGGAGGGGGGTGGCGGCGAATTTGGGCAACGAGGGGGTTGGAAAGAGCGAGGGATCCAATGAAAGCTGCAGGAGCATGGAGGAGGGCCTGACGGAGATTAAGGCCACCCAAAGAGACAGGCAGCGATGCTTTCAACCAGCTCTAGTCAGAGATGGGCCCCCCACAGAGGTCTTCCAAGGAGTCCCGCATGATGTTGTCAAAGGCTGCAAGTGCAGGATGAATTAGGTTAGGGGCACAGGTACGGAGAGTGAAGGAAATTTTGGGGAGGTAGAGGCAGGACCGCAATAGAGCGGTTTCCATTTGGGCATCTTGGAGGTCCCTCAAATTCACACAAATACATATAGATAGAAAATTCGAGCCGAAGACACAACTAGGTGGGCTCGCCCCGCTCGCCCAATTACGCACTTCTATACATAAGACAGGGGAATTCAAATACTTACAAGGAATTAGTGTCCTTTGATGTGATTTCACTCTGCTGGAATCCTGGTGGAGTATACAGTTACGTATCTAGAGTAGTGTAGAGTCTCGGACGAATTATTCTCTGACATGCTGTTCTGACAAATCTCCCTTTTCTAGGTGTGCCCTGATTCCGATGTTGCTAAAGACCCAAAATCTCTTAGAATTTGTGCACTACTAGAACAATTGAATTTTGGCTAGGATGTAAGAGCAAAAAGGTATTGAGTTCGTTTAGGTATCTATTGCAAGTGAAAGTTCACAGCCCACAACTACAATCAGATCGTATGACATTTTGAGTTAACCAGTGCCCGCAACTCAGTAATGGCTATAGGGTTGGTTATGGTTGGCATAAATAGTTCGGCCTTCTCAGCTCACCCAATAATAAAGTGTTTGCCTGACGACGACCTTGTCGACTTTTCATACACATAAATGGCTCTGACTTATTACAGTTTGCTTGCTTCTCCTCGCAAGTAATAAAATTAATGATGTCTCAATTTTCCTTTGTATGACACTATTGTACAGGTAAGTACATTTAAATAAGCAGCAGTATAAGTCTATCATATTAAACTATCGATCTCTGTCATGTTTTATTGGTTATGTTCCCGGCAGTAGTACTGAGTAGTTGCTTCCTCCATAGCCTTGAATGACAGCACAATCAGGCATATCTTATTCTTGCGTGGTGCAGTGCTGAAAATACGGTGATATACGCATTGATCGTAAGCCTTAAAGCCTTCATAATTTTCTCCGAAACATGCCAGATCATGTGGCTCTGCACCAATAGCTCCACTAGCCATTCCGACACTGTCAACCGCCATTAGTCTTTTGAAAGCCTCACAACGTGGGTGGTGGAATGAACCGTGGTTGTACATGTGACTCACATGTACCTCCACCGGACCTATTGCTTCAAGCCATTCCTTAGGATTTGCCTTGTCACTTGCCCCGTGATGGGCCATCTTGTAATGAGAGGTACTGAGAAAATCTTTGTGTGATACAGCTAGAGCTTTTGCAGTGGGTCCCTCCATGTCAGCAGTGAAGAGAAGTGATGATTTGCACGTTTTACAAGATAGTTTCATGAGCATTCCTCCCTCATTCTTATTGCGTGATGTAAGATTTCCCTGGAGCAAGGTGAAAGTTATATCTTGATTGTTACAAAAGTAATGCTCCTTCATTTCTTTACTATTGTCTGCAACCACTTTGGCATTTGCTATCGGAGGGTCGTAATCTGATAGTTTGCCGCCAACTATAATTTCTACATTTCCCGTAAAATTCTCTCTAACAGTGGTAATCAAGCTCATGTGGTCCCTGTCAGCATGCGATATTAGAATTTGTAAATCTGTGGCACCAGAAAGTAGAGAAGACATAATATTCTGAAATTTGTTCTCTTTGATCAAAACATTTCCCCCAAGACTACCGCAATCGAAAACAATGGCATTTTTCCCTCCATTGCATTTGATAACGTTGCAGTCACCTTGACCTATTGGTAGAGTGAACACCTCAACAAGGGGGTTGCCATCGGGTGGTTTATTCGAGACTTGGGTATTCGTTATAGTAAACAAGCGAAGGGGTAACATTGTGGTGTTAGATCGTTTATCTCGGTAATCCTTTATGCATTGCAGCTCTGAAGAGTTTCCTGGAGTCTGTCCATACAATTCCCCCGCATTGCACGTATCTTCTTCTCTTGGTCTCTTTTGTGGTCTTACTTGAATAATGGATGCTGCACTCCCACAGTTTGGGTTGCTTCCCCCCAGACTACACATGTCTCTTTCAATCTTGACAGCAGCTAGCATCTGGTGACATGCCTGGTCCTCTCTCTGTCTCCTCTCACTGACATCACTCATCAGCAGCTGATTGCAGTATCCAATAGCATGTTCAAGGACAGATTCACATTCTACCATAGAGCTCCCGAGACCATGTTCAGCAATACGGTATACACAGTCGGTCACCTTCTGATCAGGAGATAGCATTTGAACGAACAATTCTTTCATTAGAATATTTCTGTTCACATCTTTTGGATAGCGCTTGGCCTCAAAATCACTCAGAAGTTGGCCAACATCCAATGCAACACTGGTTGAAATAGCAACTACCAAAATCAGTAATGCTACCACAAGACCCTTCATAACTTCTTGTCAAACGTACGTTGCAATGTGCTACACACCACTGGCTTAGCTCTCTTTTTATGGTACATAGCATCTGAAGCTCCTCCTATTTCCACGACACTATACACATTTGTACATGCAGTGTGAGATTCTGAATCTCAGGCATCTCTATGAATATGAGGAAATGCGTGTGTCAATTTATTCTTGTGCATCACCCGGCACTAATTAAAGTAAGAATTCAGGAGTATGTATGTGTCTTATGTACATACTATACGTACGTACATAAGACAGGGGAATTCACAAGGAATTAGTGTCCTTTGATGTGATTTCACTCTGCTGGAATCCTGGTGGAGTATACAGTTACGTATCTAGAGTAGTGTAGAGTCTCGGATGAATTATTCTCTGACATGGTGTTCTGACAAATCTCCCTTTTCTAGATGTGCCCTGATTCTGATGTTGCTAAGGACCCAAAATCTCTTAGAATTTATACACTACTAGAACAATAGAATTTTGGCTAGGATGTAAGAGCAAAAAGGTATTGAGTTCGTTTAGGTATCTATTGCAAGTGAAAGTCCACAGCCCACAACTACAATCAGATCGTATGACAATTTGAGCTAACCAGTGCCCGCAACTCAGTAATGGCTATAGGGTTGGTTATGGTGTAGGTGTAAATGTGCACTCTCGCCAATCCAGACTGTTACGTAACTTGGAACACTCTTGCTCATTGTTATGCAATCACTATTGTGCCTTTGTACACCACAAACATTACACTTATATCTCTGTGTCTCTAGAACGCTCTAGAAGAATCACCTCAAATGTATATAAGTCAGTGTGTCTTTGATTGTACTCACTCAGCAAATAATATTGTTGAAAGCCATCAGGTTATAGGCCCAGACTAAGGACCTAACAGTCAGTTAGGCTCACAGATTGCTGCTGGAGAGTTCAAGAATGGCAAAGTCCAAGATCGTGGCAGTGGTGCCTTTGAACAGCACGAATTACTCCACATGGAAAATACAATGCAAGATGGCATTGATGAAAGAGGGACTCTGGGGCATTGTCAATGGAACAGAAAGAGCTGCTACTGAGAACGCTGAGCAACGGGCAATATTTGCAGCAAGGAGAGACAAAGCCCTTGCGACCATTGTGTTGGCCATTCAACCAAGTCTGCTCTATGTAATTGGTGCTGACCCGACGGATCCAGTTAAAGTCTGGAAAGCTTTAGCTGACCAGTTTCAACGTAAGACATGGGCCAATAAATTTGAACTCAAACGGAAACTCTTTTCTATGAGGTTGGGTGAAGGGGGTTCGATGCAAGATCATATCAAATCCATGACGGAAGTTTGCGATGAGCTATCTGCAATTGGTGACCCCGTAAACGAGGAGGATCGTGTTGTCTATCTTCTGGCCAGTCTACCTGAGAGCTACAACGTTCTTGTAACAGCCCTGGAAGCAAGGGTACTGGTTGCCTGATCCAAGAAGAAGCCAGCCTGCTACTGCTGTCATAAAGTGGGACACATCAAGAGAGACTGTGAGGAGTATGCAAAAGTCAAGTGTCAATCGGACAGAAAGGTCAGGGTTCAAACCAAACCAGCTCAAACCAAGAAGAAAACCACAATGGGAGCATTCTAGGTTACCATCACAGCTGATGATGAAAACGGCTCTGACAGTGATGGCTGCGGACTGGTGGTAGCACAAGCATTGTCAGCTGGCCCTACCACCCAGGAGCAGTGGATTCTAGACTCTGGAGCGACGAGCCACATGTGCAACAAGGAGTCAATGTTCACCGCTCTACAAACTCTACCTACTCCAATGACAGTGATGCTTGGTGACGGTCGAAATCTTCAGGTGGTAGGACGCAGGAATGTGACGCTAACAATGAACTTACAGAAGGGAAAAGAGACTTGCACCCTTTACGACGTTCTCCTGGTACCAGATCTGGAGTACAACCTACTCAGCATAACCTCTGCTGTCAAGAAAGGCAAGGTAACCATTTTCACCGAGATGAAATGTGAAATCAGAGACTCCAAGTCCAAGCTCATAGCCTTTGGATACAGAGAAGGAAGTCTGTACTACCTTGGCCAAGGAGGTCCCGCTCACCAAGCTTGTCCAAGCTCCGATCACAACAGTTCCAAGGAAATGATTTGGCATCAACAGTTTGGTCAATTGGGAACTCAAGGAATGCAAGCCCTGACAAGAAACAAAATGGTCAGTGGAATGGATCTCAAAATGGAAACAGGAGACTGGCTTCTGTGAATCCTGTGTGGAGGGTAAAAGTCACAGATTGCCATTCCAACATTCCAGTGGGAAAAGAGCAGATCATCCACTCGAGCTGATACACAGTGATGTGTGTGGGGAGATTGGAACCCAATCACTCGGTGGAGGAGAATACTTCGTCACATTCATTGATGATAACACCCGACATGTGTGGGTCAAGCACAAACACGAGGTATTTCGGTGATTCCAAGAGTGGAAAGCCCAGGTCGAGAAGTTGAGCGGAAGACAAATCAAGGCTCTTCGCTCTGACAATGGAGGTGAGTATACCTCGCACGAATTCGAGTCATACTTGACCAAAGAAGGAATCAAACATGAGCTGACAACACCCCATACTCCAGAACAAAATGGGGTCGCCGAGCGACTTAACCTTACACAGATCGAAGGTGTACGAACTATGCTAGCTCACTCCAAGCTCCCTCACAGATTCTGGGCAGAGGCCTTGTCAACAATTGTGTATCTCCGGAACCAGAGTCCCACCAAAGCACTAGAAGGAGTCACACCTCACGAAGTATGGAGTGGTTCCAAGCCAGATGTACGTTCGCTTCGCATATTCGTATGCAGTGCATACGCTCATGTGCCTAAAGCTGAAAGACACAAACTTGACACAAGACAAGGAAATGCATACTGTTGGGATATGGTACCAACAGAAAGGGTATCGCCTATATGATCTTAGACGGATGAAAGGTGATCCACAGCAGAGATGTTGTCTTCAATGAAACCTCTATGTCCGGGGCTTCAGAAGGAGAAGGAACACCCTCCCAAATATGTGGAGCTCGAAGTCGAAGAGAAGCCTGTTGTCGATGAATCGATGACTCCAAGTAGTGCGCCTGAAGAGACGCCTGTAGATGAACCGTCAGGTGAAGAGTCAGCCTCAGCCGACGTGCCGTCAAATCAGACTCCAAATCTACGGAGGTCAACCAGAAACCGACGAATACCTGACTGGTACAGCCACAACCTTACACTGCTTTCGACCGAACGACCACACCCCACCTCAGTAGACGAAGTCAATTCAAGTCCTGACAAACACTAGTGGAGAAGAGCCATGGAAAAATTAATGGGATCTCTTCGATTGAATGAAGTCTGGGAGTTGGTAGAGCCGCCGCCAAATCGGAGGATCATTGGCAGCAAATGGGTTTTCAAGAGAAAAGTCAATGCAGATGGAGAAGTGGAGAGATACAAGGCCCGACTGGTTGCTCAAGGCTGCAGTCAGAGGTTCGGTCTCGATTACGAAGAGACCTTCAGTCCCGTTGTTCACTTCCAATCCATAAGATCTGCTATAGCCTTGGGTGCTCAACACAAATTGCAGCTACACCAGATGGACGTATCCACTGCCTTTCTCCATGGAGAACTCACCGAAGAAGTGTACATGAAACAACCCGAAGGGTTCATTGAGCAAAGGAAGCAACATCTGATATGTCAACTCAAATGTAGCACATACGGTCTGAAACAATCACCACGCTGTAGGAATCATGCATTGGACAACAGACTGAAAGAAATGGGATTCAAGCAGACATCCGGAGACCCTTGCCTCTACATTCATCTCGATTCAGAAGGAGAAATGTTCCTCGTCACTGTCTATGTAGACGACATAATCCTCGGGGGGAAGAGTGACGTCAAAATGAGTGCAGTGAAGAAGGAGCTGAGTCATAAGTTTGAGATGAAAGATCTAGGACCACTCCACCATTTTCTAGGAGTAAAAGTCATTCAAAATCGAGAAAGTGGAGCGATATGGGTTGGACAACCAGTGTACGCAGACAAGATCCTACAAAGATATGGGATGCAAGACTCCCAACCTGTCAGCACACCTGTCAATCCCGATGTCAAGCTCGTTGCTTGCGAGAAGCCAGATGACGTGCATAACCAGCAGCCCTATCAAGCGGTTGTTGGCAGCCTGCTGTATCTGTCTACCAAAACAAGACCAGACATCGCCTACGCAGTGAGCTGTGTTGCTCGGTTCTGTGCCAAACCCAGCAAAGAGCACTGGACTGGAGTGAAAAGAATTTTACGATACCTGAAAGGCACGAACAAATTAAGGGCTCATCTACAGAGAAGATACTCTAGTTGCAATCACTGGATACTCAGATGCAGACTGGGCTGGCGATGTTGGAGACAGAAAATCAACCTCTGGGTACGTGTTCCTTCTGGGAGGTGCTGCTATGAGCTGGAGAGCAGCAAACAGACCTGTGTGGCTCTATCCTCTGCCGAGGCAGAGTATGTTGCACTGGCCACTGCATCCCAAGAAGCGATTTGGCTTCAGCAACTCATGGGAGACCTGTTAAATGAGAGCATCCAAGAAACAACAATCCTCGAGGACAACCAGTCTGCCATATGTCTTGCCAAGAACCAGAGCATTCATGGACGCACCAAACATATAGACATTATATATCACTTTATCCGTGATGTTGTGGAGGCTGGAAAGATCAAACTGGTATACTGTCCTTGAGAAGACATGATCGCTGACATGCTCACTAAAGGTCTCTCTATCGGACAATTCGAGAAACTCAGAAGACTGGCTGGGGTTAGTGAATTGGATTGCGAAGAGTGAGAAGGAGTGTAGGTGTAAATGTGCACTCTCGCCAATGCAGACTGTTACGTAACTTGGAACACTCTACTCAATGTTATGCAATCACTATTGTGCATTTGTACACTACAAACATTACACTTGTATCTCTGTGTCTCTAGAACGCTCTAGAAGAATCACCTCAAATGCATATAAGTCAGTGTCTCTGTGATTGTACTCACTCGGAAAATAATATTCTTGAAAGCCATCAATTCTTATACAGTAATTGAGCTTTGTCACAAGCTCGGTCACAAGTAGGAGGACCTAATGTTGAGACGCTGATCTTTCCACTGGAGCTCAGAGGAGCAAGGGCTGACTAAGGTGGTCATTGTCTTCCTATAACTTTGCAGTCTCATCTGGTGTACAATGCCATCCTTCACAGTAAGCTGAGCGATTTTACAGACAAGTGAGGTCAAAGTTATCGCTGACTGATGAATTTAGAAAAAAACGTACTGCTCAAATGTTATGACATGAACAGATTTTTGAAAAAGCCAATAATTACAGCTACAATGAACCTTTTGCCCGCTCAGGAGCTCAGCATTGTTACTTGATGATCGTGTAGAATGACAACCGGCAGGTTTATCTTTGTTGATAGAACGTGTCGAACAGAGGCTTAGTCTGGTGCCCAGACACTTCACAAAATATATGCGCACGCGTAAACGCATGCGCCGGGCCAAGGAATTTCAGCAACCACTTATCTCGAGTGGTTGCGGTTACACCCAACCGTGATGAATATCAGATGAATATCATTATGCCCTATAGTACTAACGCACGTGCGCGCACACACATAGACTTTCTGCTTTTTTGGCGGATGGACGATACTTGCAGAGCCTGCCTGCTTGACTCAAAAGCTCGTAGACCCCTGCAAGACTTGCCAAAACCGGTAGGAAAACTCACAAAAACGTCATTTCCAGTCACACAAACGAGCTTATTACATGGCGCTGTAGAAGCTTGAGTGACTGCAAGCCAACTGCTCCGAACAGCCTTGTCGATCGCTTGCTCTAGCTCTATTACTATAACACGTGACGTTCCATTACACCAGCACACCGTGACGGACTCGCAGCGCCATATCCGGACCCTGTGCGGTTAGTAATTGCATACCAACATCTTTTCCAGCATTCTAGCCTTAGCACGAGGTGTAGAGAGGCAGGAGGGTAGGACAAGCTTGCGTAGTTACGTAAGAACCACATGACCAAAACGCGCGTTCCATACATGCTCAGAAGCG
>CASHTH010000296.1:0-13031 GCA_030341885.1 Geodia barretti
TTAATGGGGGGAGGGGGGGTTTGAAATCTACCATTAACACTGTTCGCTCTATATAGACAATAAATTATTTATCGTAGATGCATGTCAATTGTATGTTGCCTAATAATTTTTTATACAGTGCTCGTAATTTCGGTCTAGTCATAGTGTTCTGTGCGAGTGAGCGCGGTCAGGGCAAACTATTTCACTACACAGTGAGGAGGAAGAGCAAGTTTCCCTGTGTAAGTAGAGCCTCACTCGCTTCAAATCATTGCCACCCCAAACTGCATTATATGAAGATTGACGATAATATCAACCTCTGAACCATTTACTGCACTACCGTAAGATACCACACACTGACGTCAGTGAGACCGGTGTCATAACTACATAGAGCATTCTAGCTGACTGGTGGGCCCTCTAATTGCAGTTTTGCTGAATGTGAAATCTCTACACGCCTATTTACAATGTTTCACACACAAGATATTATACGACACTATATAAATTATTTATGTAGAGATTTGCAAATTGTATGTGGCATATACTTTTAAAAGTGCTGCGTAGCTAATGTCTGTCGTATTGTGTTCTGTGCCCGATAAGTGAGGAGGTCCAGGGCACTCTATTTCACACAGTGAGTGGACTATGAGCAAGTTTCCCTCAAAGTAGCGCTCCTCGCTTCAAGTTGCATGCCACAAACTGCACTATATGAAGACTTTGAGGATATAAGACCATAATAACACGTGACATTTCCTGCACTACAGTACTAACAGGCACAGTTTTTCAGTAAGCATTCCTGCACCAATCCAAGCATAGTTTCGTGCCCTTGTCAGGGAGGTGCAGGAATAAGGAAAGTGAATAGTAAATTGCGTCTGCTACTATACTTGTGGAAAACTGTGATGTGTCTCAGGAAATGTGATGGTGGCACTCGGAGCAAGGGAATTTCAGCTATGTCGTGCCCAGTTGATAAACGACGCAAGACAAGCAAGCAAGACGTCTGTCTTAATAGCTACTCATCACTCACAAAATAATATTATGCAGCTTGAAAGGTCGGACTATGATATACAGGATGGAGAGGGCAATTTTCACGGGAATGACACTACTCATGACTGCGAGAGAATAGCACCAGGACCAGTGACCAGAGGAGAATGAACATCTCCACCCATCTGTATAGTATGACATTCTGCCCTGATCATCACCTGTGGTAGTCAAAGTGTAGCAGAAATGGGGTGGCTGAAGTGTTTTTAAATTATGTGACACGTACTGCGATCAATGGCCCGGAGCCAATTACGGCCCTGGCATTATTAGCTGATTCTTTGCGCAGACTAAGCTGAGGCTGCTACACTACAACACTAAGAACTAGTGACAGGAGGATCATAAACCCAGGCTGTTCTCCCTTCTCTGGTCTATGTCACCAGACAACTTCTGCAGGGTCCTACATTTGCCACCCGGCTAGCCAGCTATTACAGCTTCTTAAATCTGTATACAGATGATGGTAGGTCAGAGTTCAAGCAGTAGCAGAGATTCTCGTAGAGTTCTCGAACGAGACAGGTGTTCCTGAATACTCCTACACACAGCAGACCCCAGAGTCCACTAGAGATAGGGAATATCATGAGATGACATCATAAAGAGTTCTTTCTTACCATACGGCATGTACTGGAAACACTCTAGCTCCATCATGGAGGCCAAGACAATACTCAATGAAGCAGCCGGTGTGGTAGATGAAAACTGTAGCACCTAAAGTAGGCAGAGCACTTGGTAATCACACTCACATTGAGAATTTTAATTTGTTAATTTTCAGTAGAACCTCAGTAGACGTAGCTTACAAATGCAAATCTGAGTATCCTTGGTACCATAGAGTCTCATTTTAAATTATAGTTTAATGGTCCCCAGAACACCGTACAGTGTTGCCTCACTCAAACTGTGATAATCCCCTTACAATCCCCACTCGAATTGCAACTATATACAAACCTTTGGATACCATAAGCATCTCCTTTGTAGCTATATATAATATTAGCTATCTTATATAATATTAAAAGTTAACTCAGCCATAGAGTGAGACGTACAGCCAATGGGAATGGCCCAGGGAGGGCTAATGAAGGCACAGCAGCCAGTGACTGCCACCAGAGAAGCCACCACGGCATTGGCCAGCTCGTTGGTGTTGTAGTGGGCGTGTCGGCTGGCCATCTGGACGAGCCCAGAGAGGATGGCCTGGGTCACTCCCCCCGAGGCTGCTGCCAGACAGATGGTGGTGCATATCCTACCAACAGCAGCATGGGCCATCTTCCCTGTATAGAGCAAATAAGGGGGTGTAAACACAAGGCAAGTGCATACTATTAAATTCAACTACACCTAGGACAGCACATTTTTGCTGCCCTAAGTAGGTGGGACTCAAACCTACGACACTCAGTTCTCTGCCCTACGGCTACCACTAACTAGCTATATACAATGACAACTCAGCAGGCTGGGCTCAAAGTCAAACACAGCGCCAAGCAAAGGCAACCCCCCAGAGTCTGTGCTATGGTGCAAAACCCTTGTAATAGTACAATGCAACAATCACTGTACATTTGAAGAGTTGACATCATTCACTGGAAGGAAATAAATTTCCTGCAAAACAGTACAGGGCGCAATTCCTTGTACACTTTACTGCACTTGTCCTGAAAAAGCGCGGGAAAAGTGCCGGAAAGTGTACAGTAAAATACGCCCTGTCCTTTCTAGGAAACGTGATGTTCCTCGAGAAAAGTGCAGGAAAGGCATAGGAATGGTAAACTGAACTGAGTCTGTACAGTATACAAGTTATAAGTTTACCAGATATAGCTTCAGTAGCACCAGCAGTGTAGCAAAACCTGCAGGGAGTGAGTAGGGAATGAGGGAACAGTTGGTAGCTATATAGCTACCATGAGGTCCAGAGAATGAGGACACCAAGTGCAGCACTCTCAATATTCTCCTGCTCCTCTGTCCCTCTGTAGTACATCCAGTCAACAAAGCTGTGGAGCCAAGCATTTGAAAACCATATGTGAGCGCATCAAGTAAAAATAGGGGCTATGACACACAGGGACAAGTTTGAATTTGTGAATGACAACGAATAGAGAATTTGCATGCGCGATATGGCGACGATTAGCCACACAGAGAGCATTACGCGCAACGCGCATTGCGCTCTACGTATGGGATTTCCCCTCCGCCCGTGTGCTATGCTCGTGTATACAGGGAAATATTATAATGTGGCGTACACCCTATTTTTACTAGATGCGTTCACATATAATTATAATCCCTACTTATTGGCAGCTGTTCTGCTGTTATAAAGACAAAACTCACTTTCTGAGAATATTATCTGGCCTCCAACTTGTTCGAGATGGTCGCAGCTGGGAAATCAAACAGTATATGTTGTCTACTTCATGCATTCACCCTACTACTTCTATACAAGAAGCAAACACAACATTAAAGAGTGTATACAGGCACCATACAGCTATGTACACTAAAGTAACTAACCTTTCTGCTCCTCATTTTCATCTGAGCATCGCCCTTTAACTCCCCAAGTGTCTACAAGATGTAGCTATGTGTGATTGAACGGTGCATACCATGTATATTCATACACTATAGCTAAACTAAACGTGTGATTTGGCAGCAAATAAGACAAACATCACTGGACAAACAGCCCATGCAAAAAGTCAAATTTTGCAGGTTTGTAGGTGGTGGTAGCTACAGTGTATATACATGTCAGCTTAGCTAATAGTCATGTTAATGAAAGTTCTTACATCTCTTCTTCTTAAAAGAGGCACATTTTGAAGTCTTCTCCCTCTTTTCGACAGCTCCAGCTTGTGGAACACGCTCAAAACAAAGGCTCCTGCGCCACCTTTGCAGTAAAAACAAACACAATTTCACACATCCACACAATTCTTCGTTGCATAATCATAGCCTACCACAGACGTGTACCACTCCGGCACCAGCCAGGTCAAAGAAGTAGAAGGATTCTCCTCCAGAGGCGAACAGGAACTGGTGGTCCCTGCGAGCAGTGTTGGTACCATTGCAGCTGTGGTACGGAGAGAAAACAGCCGTGTCGGACAACCAGGACTGTAAGGACCAAAAGAAGTTTGCTACTCCTGGATGAATGAGCCCCTGGGGAATTGGGAGAAATAATTATGACTTTGGGTGTGTAGCTAACCTGCCAACGTTTACTTTTCACATAATAATTGTCGAATGCAACTTCAATGATTGGTGTAATGAGCAGCTAACACACAGTGTTTCGCACGTAATATTGTTTTGGTATAATTATATGACTTTTGTTGAATGTGACAATTGTGCTGCAACTTAACCAAAAAATTGTGTGTAGTTCAGAACTGTCAATCAAGTACACGTATATATTATTTTAAACACAGACTGCTGGGCAAATTTAGCCAATAAATTACGCACCAATGGGATATTCATAAGAGAATTAAACAGAGAGGTTTACAAAACCATTACACGTAACTTGGAAGCTCTGGTAGTTGTGCAAGACTATTGCAGGTGCAGATGTTGGTTGTTGGCTGTGAGCTAACTGTGTTTATTGTACAACTCACACATATCTATACAACAATGTGAGCTCGGAAGACTGAAAAAATGTGTCCTGAAAAGATATGGTGTGAGCCTTGCCAACTTACGGTCATCACAAAGCCGTAGATAAAGGTTGCCACGGTTCTCATTTCGACCTCTTGTCCGACAAGAGTTCCTCCCAGTATCGTTGCAGCATTCGTTGCAAACATAAACTGTACATGGGGAAGTATCATAAGGAAATAAGATTACAATCCTCTATTATAACTTCAGTCACCATCTGTCAACATTCCAGAAATTCTAATGCGTCTACATGCGTGCTTCATCATTTGGAGCAAAGAAAGTTAAGCGCCATGGAAGATATCTGTGCATATATACCCTTAAGAACCAGAAGAGGAAGTCTTGCTCAGCACCCAGTATTTTTGTGTCAGTGCTGCCCGAGATGGCAAATCCAAACAGCCAGAAACCAAGTGTCCCAGCAAACAAATCACAGTATTTCTGCAGCGTTGAACATGTCTAATAAGGACTCTAAAGCATATGAGAGGGGTGTCCTTATTTCATGAGTGCAAAGAGTGAGAAAAGGTAGTTTCCTCATTTCAGGGGTGTCCTTAGAGAGGTCGAAGATTATCAATCCGCATACAATACATAAGCATTTTTTACATAATTATTGATGCGTTTGCATTATGTGAGTAAATGTTGATATAACTAACTTAAAGCAATTTACAGTGTGCTATATAGTCAAAAGTCAGCATTAAGTTAAAGAAAACACATTAGCTGCACTAACGTCTCATACACTATTTGGGTCACTTTTCAATAGCTACATACACAATCTTACTGCAAGCACAACTCTTTTTCTTTTATGAGTCATGCTGAAAGCCAGTTCAACATAGAGAAATCCTGATCTCTGTATGGTCAAGAAATAATCTTGGAATGAGCTATGCAAGATATTATAGAAACGGCACTCCCTTACCATAAAAATGAGCAAGATTGCACAGAGGACCACCAAGCTTGCACTAGCGTCGTCATAATGATCAGCGTAGGACTGAAGACCATAATACAAAGAGCTATTCAATAATAATACGCAAGAAATACGTGTATTATGCTTACCGATCCATCGCAGAGTCCCGGTTCCACGGAGAGGCAATTAGTAGCCTTCACTGAGGAAGAATTATCCGCCACAAATTTCGAACCGTTCATGACTGTCTATAACGTCACGACGCTGGCTGACCTTGTGCGAGAAGCGACGCGGCGCATGCGTCGACTTGGATTATTGCTGCGCATGCGCGCCGAGAGCAGAGAACCGCAACGGAAGTCGGCACGCGTTGGCAGTGACTCTCCACGGTATATAATAGGTGGAGGATTTTGCTGTATATAGAGTGTCCAGTTCACCATCACGTTTATTGCTCTTGCCTTCGTGTCCCAGGCTCAGCGTATGGCAAAATTCCTTCCTCTTCATCCAATACTCTTTTAGTTCCCCTCTCTGAGTCTAAGATAGCTTTCTCAATATCTGGAAAGCAAAACTCCATAAAACAGTAGAGACATCAGTGTTCTGTGGAATTTGTTCCTACACTTCTTTCCGTTCAAAGTACAGAAAGTAATCTCACATGATCGACTATTATTATAATATAGGCACCGCATACTCGCCTCAGATCTTTGAGTCCGGCGTAGTTCCTGTTTCGGCCGGGTGAGAGACGGAAGCAAAATAGGTCTGTTCCTCCATTTGTGACAAGTTGTGTATATACAGCGTGCTGTGGGTGTGAGCTTTGAGTGGGGGTAGTCATAGTCAGCATGGTCAGAAGACAGGTGAGTTTGCAACTTTTAGACATCGCAGCATGTTGCAATGGTAGACTATATAATTTTATGCATTGGTAGCTATAGCGAACCATATCTTTCCTCATCTTCCTTATCTTATTCTCTGAATAACATCATCGGCAGCAGTCCATGGTGTTTTTTTAACAGATGTGCTAGTTTAACAGGACCATAAAAAATATTAAATTTTGCTATGATTATTATGTGTATTAAGCAACACATAAGATTCGACATGACTCTACAACAACAGTAATGTGTAACAAAACATGTTATGGTGTAACGTAACGCAGTATAATCTCTGGATGTGTTATAACACTCTCTTCCTTGTGCTGTTCAGGATATCTAGAGAAAATCAAAAGGTAAAAATTATACACAAATACAGAATGGTACAGTGGAACCTCAAAAATATTTCTATTACAGAAACTTTCTATGTACAGTGGAACGTTTCTATTATTATACAGAAACTTTCTATGTACAGTGGAACCTCAAAAATGTTTCTATTATAATTATACAGAAACTTTCTATGTACAGTGGAACCTCAAAAATGTTTCTATTATTATACAGAAACTTTCTATGTACAGTGGAACCTCAAAAATGTTTCTATTATTATTATACAGAAACTTTCTATGTACAGTGGAACCTCAAAAATGTTTCTATTATTATACAGAAACTTTCTATGTACAGTGGAACCTCAAAAATGTTTCTATTATTATTATACAGAAACTTTCTATGTACAGTGGAACCTCAAAAATGTTTATATTATTATACATAAACTTTCTATGTACAGTGGAACCTCAAAAATGTTTCTATTATTATTATACAGAAACTTTCTAGTACAGTGGAACCTCACAAAAGTTTTTTGTGGAACCTCAGTGGAACCTCATGTACACATTGACGAGTGAAGTAGCCTACTGGTAAATAGCTAGTGTATAGGGGTTGAAGAGAAAAAACCTGGACTCCACTCTCTATACATGCATGATGCATGACGGTAATAATATTTGCAGACACAAGGCTGTTACTTCTCCTCTTCCCCCACAAAAACCAGGGTTACTCAGATGCTGTACATGATTGTATAGGACAGTGGTTGAGGTTTGCCTCTGTGCTGTATTGTGGATGATGACCAGAACCCCTACCAGCTGAGTTGCTATAGCACTCGCCTGAGTGTCGTGGGTTCGAATCCCACCCAGGGCAGCTCTTCTTTTTTCCTTCAAAAAAAGAGCTGCCCTGGGTGTAGTTGACTTCGTTTTCCATTTACCTCGTAGTTTACATAATGTGCAGCTACCAAAATCATAGCTAGTAGGAGAGGAGGGATAGATATTCAATAAAAGGTTGAATTCGTAGAGTCGTACGGTAAAAGAGGACCTACCATCCACGATGCAGTGCCACGGAAGTGTGATGTAGGTGAGGTAGGCACACACTGCCATATCTGAACCAGACTTGCTGCAACACAATTGGTCAGAGCTTCAAGTGGACACACACATTTGATTCACTTCATGTTTTACGATACAAAAGCTATTTCTTGGACTATATCTACGTCTCACTTTCCAGGGATAGGAGGCTAAGGACAGGGCTCTGCATGGCTTGATATGCTTCACTAACAGAGTGATGCCATAGCACACAAGCCAACAGATAGAGAGGGAATGCTCTAGCACTTTACTCATAATTTTAGTGCTGGTAAACATAAACAGCAGGTGGGTTCATTAAGATGCAAGCCTATGTTAGCATCCTAATATGTGCAGGCACAACTATGAAGTGACACTCAATTGACAATCAGTAATGTTCGAGTATAACACAAACTTGTTTTCGTAAAACCCCTCCAAAGAAGTGTCTATACATATAGTGCTATATATAGTACTTATGTCTATATATATACCTCCGAGGTCTTCCTGAACTCGACTTGAAACGTCCTGCATCAATGGAGCAAGTGTAGAATGTGTCAAAAAACATTATGAGCTCTAAAAATTGATAATGTGAGTAGAGATCGTACATACCCTTGGAGGACTAAGAACTGCCTCAGTCCAATTCAGTGGACTTGGGCATTTGTCCCACTGGTGCTTTCTTATCACATGAGCTCAAAATGTTAATTTGAGCACCTATAGTGGTGTTGACCCTTGGAGGACTCCTCAGAAAGCACAAATGGAGAACCTGCCTCAGTCGAATTCAGTGGACTTAGGCATTCTCCCACTGGTGTTTTTCTTATACATGAGCTCTAAATGTTAATTTGAGCACCGATAGTGGTGTTGACCCTTAGAAAGCACAAGTGGAAGAACTGCCTCAGTCCAATTCAGTGGACTTGGGCATTTCTCCCACTGGTGCTCTCTTATCACATGAGCTCTAGCTAAATGTTAATTTGAGCACTGATAGTGGTGTTTACCATTGGAGGACTCTTCAGAAAGCACAAATGGAAAAACTGCCTCAGTCCAATTCAGTGGACTTGGGCATTCTCCCACTGGTGTTTTCTTATACATGAGCTCTAAATGTTAATTTGAGCACCGATAGTGGTGTTTACCCTTGGAGGACCCGATGGTGGTGGCAGAGGCCACAGAAATGGAGTCGCTCTCTCTCACTGGTCCGGTGAAACTCTGACTTCGCTCGTGTCTCGGATCCAGAGCCGAGTCGTTTGACAGGAAGCTGTCGCGACTCGATTGGCGAGTGAAGAACCCCGACCCCGGACGAGAGCTCTGTCGGAAGTCCTCTGCTTCCATGACAACACTGGAGTGGGAGGGGCTTGCCGTGGAGTAGTACGCTTCGTCTGACCCGGGTGAGCTAACAGCGTCCACGGGGGAAGAGTACGAACGCTCGTGGAAAGTCATCTGTGAGGGAGACGAGTGTCCACGGATGTGGACCGAAGTGGGGGAGGGCGACATTGAAGTGGAGTCTTCCGGGACTATGATGGTAGGGATGGCGTTTTGCGCCGCTGGGGGAGCCCCCGTTTTTAGTAGCCACAACGAGACGAGGAGAGATGGTGGGTTTGGTGTAGGAAGGCTGGAGAGTGGGTGGAGCCTGGGCTGGCTGTGGGGGGACGAGCTCGTGGTGACTCACTCGAGCCACTGCCATCTCTGCGAATCCCTTCATTTTGGGTCCCTGCATCTTCACAAAGCTGTAGGCCTGTCTTAGGTCCGTCTTTCTGCCGTTGGAGGAGTTTCGGGTGAGAGAGAGTCTCTTGAGACGTCGCGAGAGAGAGTTCTGCGGTTGGTGAAACATTCATGAAAACTTGTAAATGGAGGGACGTACCCCACGCCAATTGGTAAGTTGGTTAAAGGGTCAGTGGTAAGTTCACTGCCGTTGATGTACGTATAAAACTTATGTATGTACAGAAAAATGGTGTAGAACTACGTATTAGGTTAGTTACTAGCTCCCGTTCAATTTTCTATGAGCCATAACCCTGAAAATAAAACCACTTTCGGGAATCTGGCTACCGGTCTGCCCTTCATACCAAAACGTCAGTCCTCAGACCAAGAAAGGCTCAAAGGCACTGTGCAAGACTATTTTAGACAGCGCTAACTATGCATTATCGTGCCCGTCCCTGTATACTTGTAGCCTAGTTTTGCTGATTTTCAAAGGCACCGCCGCGCTAGTAGTATTCCCAGTACCCAAGCCGCCAGCACGTCAATACTCATATTCCCGAGGATGTATGGCTGCCGTTAATTGAGTCAATATGAGTATCCGCTGGCTGGGTAGCCACAGTTTACACAACGATCTAATCAGCAAACAATGGCCAGTGACCTTTCTTGGTAAGCTGTAGATGGCTGTGGCTACATCCCAAGCTGGCAGGCAAGGGAAAAGTGGCGAGCCAGTAAGCGAGAAGATGCGCGTGCAAGCCAGAAAAAGGCGAGAGCTGGAGCGAGAGGGCTGTGTGCCGTGCGTCACTTGTGTCATTTTGAACACGCTGTTCAAAAATGTCAGCTTAGCTGCACCATAGCTGAGCTGTAGCGTACGTGGTATACGAAGGAGACTCCAAAGAACGCCATTCCAGGTCTGCGCGAAATCTTGTCTTCTCTGCTTGGTCCGCGCTACAGCAGCCCGCTACAATTGCACGCTACACTACGCTCCACCGCTAGCTAAAGCTCACGGTCAACAGGCAGCATGGGCTCACGCAAGCATGCTCTCGGCCTCGTCTCGCCAACCGATTTCTCTCACAACCCTGGCAAAATGTTGATGACGTAATATGGTTGCTAGGCAATTAGTACGGTTGCTAGGCTACAAATTGGTTAACACCTTGGTTCTTCAGTGGTACCGGATATCCCCTCAGCTGTTTACTCTACCCCCCTCGGGCTCCGCCCTCGGGTGCTAGAGTAAACAGCTTCGGGGATATCACCGGTACCGCTTCAGAACCAGGCGTTAACCTATACGTACTAAGTACTACCGACACCATACTTAGTGATTATGCATAATGGTAACAATGCTGACATGTAGAGATATTGTAGCAAGAGGTGCCCCACCCCTCATAGCATCATAATCTCAGCGTGCTACGGTACACATGTGCGTAGGTTACATGATGAACACCATTTTTATCCTTCTCTCTCAAGTTTATGTATGTATATATACCATCATGTGTATTAACCAATAGGGCCAGAGGCCACCAACTGGGGGCTATCTTAAGTGTCTCTCTGACCTGGTCTCTCTTCATACACTCAGTCCTGAGGGCCCCGTAGTCCACTGCTCCCAGGAACACCATCCTCGACACTCTGATACTCTGAAACACACACACACACATATTCATTGGACGTGTATCTATCAAACAGTAAGAAAGTGTGGGCATATGTACAAAAACTACGGCTGGCCTTTGCCTTGTGATGTGATGTAATGCTTTCGGCCTCACCTGCTGAGCTGCCCTGGTAGCTCAGTTGGTAGGGTGCTCTGCCTTGACTGCAGAGTGTCGTGGGTTCGAATCCCACCCAGGGCAACTGTTGTATAAAAACATTGTCCCATGTGTAGCTGAGTTGTTACCCTGACCACGCATGCATGCTATGTTTTCGGTCTGTGTGTCTGCGGTCGTAATCTGCACTAAGATAGCCAGATCTCGAGATATTGGTGCCTGGGAGCACTGTGTACATATCCCCTAAGCTCTACTGTTATAATGCCGTGATTCATACGGAGAAGTATTGCATGTCTCAGCAACTTGGCAACGAGGTAGAAAGGGAAGGCAAGGCAAACAAGTCAACTACACCCTACACCCAGGACAACTCCTCTTTCTTTAAGAAGAGTTGCCCTGGGTGGGATCAAACCCACGGCACTCTGCAGTCTAGGCGAGCACTCTACCAACTGAGCTACCAGGGCAACTCAGCTGGTAGGGGTTCGAATCTACAACACAACACAACACAAAGGCACACCTCAAACCACTGTGCTATGGCACAGTGTACACTCAGTATGTAGGAGCATGGTAGAGTTAGTGTCAGTCTCACTTGAACTCCACATAACATGATGTAAAATTGATATTATGGAGAGCCGCCAAGTTCACGTATGCAGCATGCGCAATAATTTTGAAACCTAAGTAATTCGTAATTCCATGTATGAGATTAATAGGCAAAACTTCCCAAAGTGATGTCAGTAATGCTCAAATTGGTCCTTACACATTTTTTTAATTCTTGGCAGCTCCGATTATGGCCTCATAGCCAGACTCTCTCACTGATGTGCCTCGTATGACGTTTGACCCATGTACGTACTACAGTGGAACCTCCAATAAGGGACCCTCCGAGATAGGGACAACCTCTCTACAAAGGACACTTGTTTCAACCCCATGCTAATACTTTAGTGTATTATTTGACATCCGACCTCTCTACAAAGGACTCGACCCCATGCTAATATCAGTGATTATTTGACCTCCAAGATAGGGACGACCTATCTATAAAGGACACTTATTTCAACCCCATGCCAATATAAGTGATTATTTGACCTCCGAGACAGGGACGACCTCTCTACAAAGGACACTTGTTTCAACCCCATGCTACACTTTAGTGTACTATTTGACATCTGAGATAGGGACAACCTCTCTACAAAGGACACTTGTTTCAACCCCATGCTAATGTATTATGTGACCTCTGAGATAGGGACAACCTCTCTAAAAGGGACAAAATTGTCCCTTGTTTGGAGGTTCCACTGTGTAGGTACGTAAATGATTGCAGGGTGCAGAACCAAACAACGAGGCTATGAGGCAAGAGTCATATGTATATACCTTGTTGACTGCCATCAGCTGAACGGCAACTTTCTCTCCTGGCTCTGTGAGGTGAATGCTGTGGAATATCTGCCAAAAGTTAAAAAAATGGACTCTCAATATGGGATATATTACATTTTTAAACCCTGTGGACACCATGGTACAGTACCTCCTTTAATAAGCAGAAAAATATTAGCGCTAAGTAAAAATTCTACACGATAGGATATTGGGCTATTAATGTCAGCACTACAATATACCTCCTCAAATCCATCAACACAGAACATTATGTCAGGATAAATGACATCATTCCCTCCTCCTTTCTTGTCCATCCTGGGATACACACATACATATTTACGTATGTACGTACTACATACATACAATACAATGCGTGCATTTAGATCTAATCGGAACGTTAGTTTTCTACCTCAACTGCACCAAGACCATCCCTCAATAGAAAAACAGTGCATAAAACATTGTATGAATGACCCATTACACAGGATTTTGAATTGGCACAAGGATACTGCAATGCCACATGCTCCTTCCTACCCTCACACTGAGGAAGAGGAAGGAG
>CASHTH010000297.1:0-11658 GCA_030341885.1 Geodia barretti
AACTTACTGGTATTCCAAACATCTCATAATGAGAGTATTGCTTCACAAAACACTGAGCCCTTTCCTTGAATTTCTCTATTGCCTCCTTACTCCACCACATTCTCTTACGACCATTCTTATCATACTGACGACCTGAACAGGGCGTAATGAATTACATAACATTGGGTAAGAAAGTGTCATGTAACCTGATTCGATTGCAGATACAATTAAGTGCAGAGTGGTAGCTATATTACTGCATGGCTAAATTCTACGACAAGTGCAATACCAATATTCTCAAATCCACGAGTAAGTTCAGTTGGGGAGTTTAGATAGCTGTTGTAGGATGCACGGGTAGTGAAGTGCTCACCATTAT
Organism: Geodia barretti; assembly: GCA_030341885.1. Classification (NCBI taxonomy): domain Eukaryota; kingdom Metazoa; phylum Porifera; class Demospongiae; order Tetractinellida; family Geodiidae; genus Geodia; species Geodia barretti. The sequence continues at coordinate 353 of CASHTH010000297.1, forward strand.
TGTCAAATCCGTGAGTAAATTCGTGTCCCAATACCATCCCCAGAGCACCGTACTGAACCGACCTATATACAAACATCAGCGTACAACATAAAATAATTTGACCAAGCATTTCCTTACAGTGGCCACTCATCACTAAAAGACGGAGTCCGCATTATAGCCTCAAGAATTGCTGTAAGGTATATACAAATCTATCACCTATTGCACGTGTCTCATGAAATTGACTCCTTACATATTTGATTGAAGACTGCTATGTAATAGGCGTTTACTGTAGTAGGGGAATCCAGCCACCTGCAAAGAGAAAAATTTACAAAAAACTAGATTTATGTGATTCTTTACATACATGTTTCTGTCAAGAGGCTTGTAGATGAGTGAGAACTGCTGGCGTACAGAGATGTTGATGAACTCCAAGAAGTTTTCAACATACTGGTCCTTGTTAAACTTGTACTGTAAGAATTTTTTTAGTAGCACAAGAGCTTTATTCCAGTGGAAATTACCATGCCGTAGAGCATATTCAGAAAGCTGTCATTGAATGTCATATTTGGGTATGCAACTCTTGACTGAATGGCCTCCAGCTGCAGAATTGAAAAAAAACTTTCACTACTGCACTCTAAATTGTTAATGCAGAGGTCACCTTCTCAATGGACAGTTTCCTGGTCTCATCATCCAGCCAGTCAACATCCATCATCCTCTGTTTGAGACCTGCCCTTACTCCAGCCACCAGCTCAACACCAGCCTTCTGCAGTAGGCAACACCTCAGTAGCACAATCCTACAATGTACTTTATCAAGCAGCTTATAGCTGCACAACTCCATAACGTTGCGCGGAATAATACACTTGCAAACCAGATAAAACACACACACACACTAGGGGTCTGCACATTATTCCTTCCCCCCCCCAATTATTCTATTCCTGAATTCTATTCTTTTCTCCCAATTATTTCTTAGGAAACTGCCTATTATTCTTCTCCTGGCCGGAAGACCGCCTTTCACCGAGGAGGGTTAGCAGTCGGGTTAGCATCAATCTTGCGTTTTCTGCACGCAGGTCTGAAACCGTGGGAGATCGAAGTCGGGCCAAGAGAGACGAACACGATGAACGCTCGGAGTCACTAGAAGTAGAAGTAGACGCAATGGCACTCTCTGATGATCGCAATCCGCTCGATCACTCACACAAGTTACTGCCAGTAGTCGCCGCCTATGCGCGCTGCTTAGTCATCGTGCGGTTCGCGCCGTGCGCGTACATGGCTCCGCCCCCTTTCTGCAATAATTTAGCCACATAATTCTTCTGCTTTTCGAATGGCAAAAATTCCTGAAGAAATTCCCAAATAATGTGCGTACCCCTAACACACACGTACTCAACTGACTTTGAAACCATCAGGGAGAAGGTATTGAGCATAGACTCTACCCAGAGCCAACGGGAGCACTTGTTCCACAATTTGGACACACTCTTGTTGCTCGTCCATGGATGGTTTCCCCAGTACCAGCTGTCTGAAGAGAATCAGACTCTCTCTGATGGTGGCGTCTGGGACAAAGATCTCAGCCAACTGCCACGTCATGCTCCACTTGGCATAGTTCTCCAGAGTTCTACAGGGTGGCGGGGATGTACATTTTACTAGCTTGAAGAGTTTAAGTCACCTCATTGGTACGGAAAATTTAGGCACCCTATTCTAAACAAAGGCCTGACTGTCACAACTCAAACTCCCAACATACTTATCGTCAGTGTTCTCCACTAGTTCAGTCAACCGCCTGAAGTAATTGGGAGTTTCCACAGTCACATTAGAAGAGAGTTTGACGTCTACTCCTGATGGTCCAAGAACTCCCTTTAACACTCCTAGCCAGTCATGCTATATTATAGAGAAGATTTGACATTGGACACTGTATAATATCAGCGATAGAAACGTACGTTTGGCCACAGTTTGTAGAGCTCTTTAACTGTGTAGGTATTGTTTGTATCATCTTCAGCGTCTTCCCAAATCTGAACAAAACATTGCCACAAACCCATTCACAGATAAACACGGTCCAATTCCAAATGTGCTTATAATTATGCCATGAAACTGACGCATTTTACGTCCGCTCCGCTTGTATTGTTCTATTTCTTCTCCGTTAAAATCAGTCCAAGTTTACAGATGATAGCTACTCACGTACTTGTGCCAGGGCATATTCAAATTCCAAAATCTGGTACAACGACCCACTAGACCCATTAGACCCATTAGGAATAGGGCCCTGAGCCAGTTCTGTCAGAATTATCTCCATCTCATATAGCAACATTTCCGTCTAAAGTATATACAAAACATTGCAGTATGCATTATAACAATCATCGAGAAAGAGATAACTCACTGAGTTGGTGTCATTGTACATTTCTGGATCTTCAAGACTTAGTCCAGCTTGCTCGATCTGTGCAGAGAAGAAAATCGTAACTTTGTAGGTTCACGGGCAGTATCGTAACAACTGATCAATAGTAGTCGTAAGAAGTACACTATATACACACTAGAAATGTTTTATAGTACAAGAGAATGAGGAAGTAAAAAGATGACGTCATACAATGATTAATATCAAGGACCAGTAATGTATATACACAGGTAAGATAGAGTTTCTTTACTCACAACCAATGAATACTGGCGAGCATCTTCATCAAACCCGACACTGAGACTGTAGAATGCGTCGCTCCCTGTCATTTTCTCTCTAATGAACTGGGAGCTGTTGACACTCCACACCGTTCCATCGCCAGGTATATTCACCAAACTCCACCCACCTGTACGTATAATAAGATATTCTGGCATGGGTTAAATTGTCATTAATGCCATATTATTATTAAAAAACACTCTATCACTCACAGGTCAAGCCGTAACTACGCACACTCATGAATAGCGGTCTTCAGCATGCAAAAATCTGATTTCATTATGTCACACACGAGGTAATCACTGTAGGAGTATGTACCAAGCTCTTGGTAAAACTTTCTAATGATGGGCACAAGACGATCGACAAATTCCGTCTCATTCATCATCTGAGCGGCGATGCAGGAGTTGTAGAAGCTTGACAACTGAGTCAGGACCTTGTTCCCTCCCGTGAAATTTGTCTCCAGAACCTTAGCCAAGTCACTGTACACAGCATACTGCTGCTGTTTCTAGTGCTCCTGTCCCATACAGACCTGTAGATGAATTGGAACAGTGAGTACAAAACCAATGGCTGACCGCTCAGTAGAGGTATAACGGAAATTTACATAACTAACATAACATTTTCATAGGCAGTTGCATTCCTTATTAGTGGTGGGTGGCCTGGGTCATATGACCCCTTCTTGAACATTAGGGTATATATTATGCTGCCAGACCATAGACACTCATAACTCACTCACAACTCACTAGCGGCTAATTCTATTATTATTCCCTTGATTTTCAGTGTAGCTATACACTGTAGCTTGCTAGCATTTCGCTTAACAAAAAATTGCATGAGGATTTCAAAGGACAGTGTGAAGTTCTCTGAACAAGGAGGATTTCGAAGGGTTATTGCTGTGTGTGTGTGTGTGTGTGTGTGTGTGTGTCCGTCCGTCCGTGTGTCCGTCTGTCCACCGTTTTTCTCGGTAACCTCAGCAACTCTGAGCGTGAAACGTGGACATATTTTCAACTAGGAGGAATGCATGGTAAAATAATATTCTGGAGCGGAGAAGCCCCGGGGAAGCTGGTGAAACGGACGGCTGCCGAGGTGGGTGTGCGTCAATTAGAGATCGCGAACCATCGTTGGGTTGTATAATACTTAGATGCTAGTTGCTTTGCGTGTGTGGAGAAGATTTGCTGGTCTGGCTGTATTGATGGTACAGTTGAGTAGGATCGAGATTGCCTGAGAGCAGCACACGCCCCAGTGAATCCGTTCAGTGAAGGAGTCACTGAGGTAGCGTAGCTATATAGTATGTAGCTGAATAGTGGTGAGGGTTGTCAAGATCAGTGCTTTTCACTTTGCTGTAGCTAGTAGTAACTAGTATTTAAACGTGCATGTGGCAAAAACTGACGTAGTGTAGCTAGTAGCCATTGGCTGCTGAAATAAAGAATAAAGTGGCGAGGGTTATGCACTTTCAAGTGCTTTTCATTATTATTTTTTCTTATACAGCCGGGTATTTCTAACTGTGCATGCACATGCGTAGTTTGGAGTTGGGCATCTTTAGTGGTTTAATTACCCCGGTCTGCTCCTACATAGAGTGAGAGTATACTGTGCCATAGCACAGTGGTTGGAGGTTTGCCTTGTGTTGTATTGTGTTAAAGATTCGGACCCCTACCAACTGAGTTGCCCTGGTAGCTCAGTTGGTAGAGTGCTCGCCTAGACTGCAGAGTGTCGTGGGTTCAAATCCCATCCAGGGCAGCTCTTCATCTTTTCCTTGAAAAGAAAGAGGTGTCCTGGGTGCAGTTGACTTGTTTGCTTTGCCTTGTCTTTCTACCTCACTGCCTAGTTGTTGAGACATGCAATGAGTCATCTGAGAATATTCTTGAAGCGGAGTGAACATTGCAGGTGCAATTTTAGCAGGCTTCTTATTATGCACTCACTCTTGCTTGCCAAAAATTCCCTGCATTAACTTTCAATACTCTGTTTAACCAATATATTTCAGAACTCTGTAAAACAAACTTTAAACTGTACCAGCTACCAGGCCGGCATTCCAAAAACATGCTGGAGGAACACCTCAAAACCTAAAAACCGGTGGATCAGGTAGTAGCAGTATAGTATTTGTGGCAAGAAAAGCCAGGGTTGTGCTCTGCTTCTAGGAATGTGTATATAATCACTGCATAATACTATGCCCCTTCCCACAACTTGCCAGGCTGTGCAACCTCAGGTAAACTCCCAGTGCCCTACAGACACCCCTATAGGTATATAGTGCATTTTGCTATAGGTAGTGGAAGTTAGCTGCATTATGCAGAACTGAATCAATGTGCACCAATACAGCTCATACATTCAACATGCCCCCTCTCACAACTGTTTCTATAGTTCGTGTTCTGTAGGCGAAAGGTAGTGAAGGTGAAAGGTAGTGAAGTTGCTATAGGTAGTGAGCAATTTGCTTGACCTGAATGTGCACTAATGCACCTCATCACACTAACAAAGGGCATGCATGTGGCGAGTTACCTTCAGGGATGTGGTTGAAGGCGGGCCAGTTACCACAGGTAAAGTTGTAGAAGTCCTCGCAGGGATCAATGCTCTCGTCCATGGCCCCCTTGATCTGCACTGCCAGATCCAGGCAAGCCTCACTCACACACACATTAGATGTGGGGGTAGGAGGAGGAAAGGGAGATGTTGATGCTGAAGAAGAAGATGTGTTGAGCGCGTACAGCACCACAAAGACCACAAAGAGTACTGTTGCTGCAAACAGGAGGACCAACAGTATGGCAATGCATATTCTTGGCAGAATCGATCTTTTCGGGCGATAGATGCCGAGGTCAGGTTCAGCCCCATCCGTATCGTCTGCCCTCGACGGCATCACGCTGTAGCCAGTCTTCATCCTGTAGACAATGTGCACAATGACATAAGCCACCTTCTCTGGACCGTCGCTAGCACATGCATGCACACGGCTGAATTGCAACTAGTCCTGCGGCTTACGTTTTTCCCGCTCTATATAGTGGTTTCTGCAGAATGGGGAAGCTATTATACTGAAGCTCTCTCGCTCAGCTCGCTCCTGCTGCTCTATCTTTCAAGCATGTGCGCTCGATAAGCGCTTATGCGGAGGGGGCGCGGTTCATAGAGGCGCTTACACGTAATCCGCGCAGATACACACAACGGACGAGATGCCGACTATCCTTTGCCACCCTGCGCTCAGCCATTATGTGTGTTCGAGGCAGCAGGTCCTCCCGCCACCGCCCAATACGTGTACCGGACATAACCCTCGCAACAGCTGAGGGCCATGTCCCAACAACTGAGTACCTCTGAACCCTACGAGAACTTCTAGACCTATCTACTTTATTCCATTGGTTTATTATTATTAGTGCAAAAAAACCAAACAAATGAAAAGCACTAAAGTGCAAACCCTCGGCGAAGTAGCTCGCAGAGAGTCTGACATGGGCCAGCTACAGTAGTAGATAGCACGCGAGAGTCGATACACGCCATTCGTTGTGGCCTTGAAGATAGAAGGAGCAAGCGGACCCGGTCCTTTGCTAAATATAAGCGCATGCGCATTATCCGCCAGCGATAAAATGGCGACTACCGGCATTAGCCATACAATGTGGAAGCGCTCTAGCTTTACAACGGAGCATTTTCAGAGAAAACCGTTCGAAATTTCTGACCTTCATTGCCCGTTAAGTAGGTCGTATCGTTTGTGAGACGAACAGACATTCGAGAAGTGAGATTGAGAGTAACAGACAGACACACACACAGACTAGACAGACCCAAGTACTGTAACCCTCGCTGCGCATGCTTGTAAAAGAGCATAATAGAGAATGGAGAAATTTGGTGTTGTTATATCAATGAGAGTAGGAAAGTAAGATAGCAGGTAGAATGGTGAGAGCAAAGGCAGCATACGAAGCTTTACTAGTCCCTCGTGCACTGGATCTCTGTCCTGTGGAACTACTGGTGACTTCTTCCTGCAACAAAAGAGTCACAACCAGTTCCAGAGTGGCTTCAGCAGTGGTATTATAATTATAGCTAAGCTAACTGCCCTAATTGGCAAATTGGGCAGACATTTGCAAATTGGGTTGACTACTTTCATGCACAGTGCTTCCTAAAGTGCACAGGTGTTCCTAAAGACCTCTGAGTGTGCATGTCCCAGATTCCCCCACTTGCTTCTCATCGCCTGCCTAGAGACCTTTTAGCTCTATAATGCGCATACATGATACATTGGGAAGCTTGATTGGGGGAAAACAAATTATACAGTCTACATTATAGTATATACTGCATGTGTAGGATTTTACTTTGGCTCAGGGCTCTTCACCCTCTGTAGATCCAACGCAACTGAACAGTTAACTCATACAACTCTTGCAAATATATGTTGCAGTGCCCAAACAGGACAGCATGAGCCCTGTAAAGGCGAATGCTGTCCTGTCTGGGTACTGCAACAGATTTGTTGGATATCCCTAGGCAAACGACATGTATGAACCCTGCTTGCACATGTAGGATTGTATAGGCTGATACAATCCCCCCTAGTACCTAGCTTCATACATGTCGGTTGCCTAGGGCTATCCAACAAGGTGTCTAATATATACATCCTGTCGGTTTTACCCTTTTCCTGTATGCAAGCTACTCTACACTAGTAGGTGAGAGGAAGAGGCCCTTATAGTTGAACATCAGTTTTCTGTATTAACCACAAAGGTGTAAGAACAAAACCACCCAGTTCCTGTCAGGACAAGTGTAGCTAGCTACTAGATTGTTGTACTATAATATTATGAAGAAGTCAAAAAGTTTTGGGAAAATAGAAGTTATAGGATGGAAACCTTTTGTTGTTTATGCGTTAGTATTCCTAGAATTTCGTACTATTGGTGATGCATGGTAGCTATAGCAACCTTTTGTATATAAAAATAATATTCTTGTGCACTTGTGCACCTGAATGGAGAGCATTAACATGTTTCGTGTGGGGAATGGCCCCAACAACTTTCTATATATGCAATGTGTATGTATAATAATCCCCTTTATAGCTACCTAGCTTTTACCCCTAAGTGTGAAAGGTCACCTTTTTTTGCTGTGGGAAAATTGCCCGTCAACCCACTATACAGTACATTGTACCCTTTCAGTGGGTTTATGTAAGTGCAGAGCCGCTGCGAAGGTGACTCACAGTAGCTTTTGGTTCATTGCATTCGACTGCCACTAAGTCAGCCGCTAAATCACTGTCATTGTTGCTGTTGCATTTGACACTGTGAGCCAGGGCGCATTTTTCCACACTCTCTTCGAAACCAGCGCACAGGTAGGGGAACGGAGTGAAGAATGGAGGAATATCAGCAAGGGTCACGTTGAACCTGCAAATGCAGATAGGATAGCCTAGGTAGATGTGTGTGCGATGGCTCAGATAAACGTGTCATTGCTTGATCCCAGCACAGAAAGCAAGTTGACTCACATTGTGTGACATGCCCACGCATAAACATTATTTTATGGTGTGCATGCTTTATTGCAGAGTAGCGCGCAGGGCTTGGAACATTTTCATTGTTCTTGGCTCGTAACCCATGTTCATAACCTGTTTTTCTTATGGCATACTATGCATTGGGTAACCAACAACAAAATTCGTGACTCAAAAACTTAGTCTTATATGAAGTAACAAGGGCAGAATTGCTTGAAACTGTCAGTACTAACTAACCTGCTTATGTGAACCCTCTGTGGGCTACCTTGACCACTGCTGTCACAGCCCAACTGTCGACACACGACCTCTGCCTCCTTGTGGCCAAACTCGTTGCTGCAGGCATTCATCCACATCATAACCTGAGGCCCTAATTCCCCGCTCCCACCACTCCCAAACTCAATCATTTCGTCGGTCCCAGTTGTGGATAGCTTTTGGAGTAGTCCCCGACAACCTTCATCTAACCGAACCTCTTAACAAAGAAACAATATTGGGTCTTGATGGATTGTAGATCTCCATGGTGTATTTGCTAGTACTAATACTATTCTGTGCATTAGCTCCATGAGTTCACCATTTGAAACTTTTTAGTCAACATGCCATTACCAGTATTTTAAGCACTGTTTCAGTTGGGTAGTTAGATTAACACAAGATTTTCTTTGAGTTACCAATTTTGTCAGGTAATTAGGGGGAACGTGCCCAGATTGCAAGCTCTGTTGGCTTCTAGAATCTGCGGTGTTTGCCAACATTGTCATGCAACAAACCTTCGTGAGGGTCCATATTATTACGGCCGCCCAAAGTACTGCCACTGAGGAGAACAACAGGAACAAACTGAAGCAGGTAGCTGGTGTATTTCATCCTCCTTCACTTGAATCTATTCTATGTGCTCTCGCGAAGCTTCTATTTACCGTTGTATAACTAGTATATAGTATGTCAGGCGTGTTTATGCGGGTATTATATATGATAGGGGATGGACCTTCCCTAATTGGCTGATGTATGTCTGCTTGGCTACTTAGTATAGTGACTATAGATAGGCTATGCCAACAGTTACTAGCTGCTTTTGGCAACAAGATCGCATTCTTTTGATGTTTGTGTGGGCTCATTGGAGGAGAGTGAAGATTCCAATTGGGGAAGTGAGAGCCCACTCTATATATACAAGCCGTATCAAAACAATGCAAGTGTGACCACACAGACTAAGCTACATTACTGAGCACCAGCCACGCTGTCTCACCCACACCCCTGCTGCACACCTGTCACTTGCTCCTGACTTACATAGCCACATGTTATGTTATTCTGTTCCCCTGTATATATCACTCACCCCTTACACTCACTATAAAAGCACCTTGCTAAATTCATGCACGTGTGTGCTTGACCCGATATCAGGATTGCTATACCTATATCTGAGAACTGCTGACGGCGCAGAAGGCACTATAATAATATACAGCATAATATATAGCCGTTTGTGAGAGACCATGCATCCTTGTCAGTCAAGAGGTGCGATTCTCAGCATGAGACAAGTAATGCAAAGGTGTTGTCCTCTCTGACAGATCCTCGGTTATTGAGTTGTGACAGAAATTTTAGTGCAAACTTGAGGTAGTGTGACACCTCATAGTCGTAGGTCACTTGTTCGTATATATTGTAGCTCCTAGCCACTTTTCCTGACCTTGGTATCATACAGCTCATCACATCATGAGGCGTGTGGTCAATACAGCGAAATGCTGGCTTGCACAATCAACTTCCGCACGTGAGCAAGTGAGCTGTTAGCCAAGAACCATTTTTGCCTGTGCAGAAATGCTAGTGTTTTTAAACCTGTAAGCAAACGCTCTACTTACAACTCCTTTTGAATTGTCTGTGCCAGGTTAATTGTAGCTGCCAGTGAAGATTAAGGTAGTTGCAAAGCACATCTGCGCAAGCACCCTCGGCGCGCATGCGCAGCGAGGGCTAGCTAGCTAGCTAAGATGTGTCTGTATGTCTGGTGTCCGTTCCCGTTTTCTGCCACTAGGCGCAACAAGATCGGCAAAAGTCTACACCAACGGGTTCGGCGCTACATTTGCTTGATTTTAAACTGGCGAATTTCATAAAAACACTGCGTTCAAAAGTTATGGCCAAGTGAACAAGCCAATTGCAAATTAGCACAGGCTTATATACCTCAACAAGATGTGCTTGCTCTGCGTACCTTGGAGGCTCAAGTAGTCTCAACTCAGGACGTGTATATAATTATAATTAAATCCCGCACGCTTTCTACTACCGTAGTCTGTGTCAGACTCTACGCGAGCTAAAGACCACGAGTAAGCGCATACTACGGCCCAGCCAATCAATTAGCGGTATCGCGCAAGCGCAGTTCGCCGAGGGTTTGCACTTCAGTGATTTTTTAGTGCGCCCAACTAGCACAAAAACACCATTATACTTTTCTCAGTCATAACATCATCATCACTAGCATACTACAAATGTTATGATGTTGGTTGGCAGTTCACCAGAGAACACATTTCTTGGGAGGATTCATAGGAGATCCACTTGGACATTTGAATGCCTCGGAGAATAGTTCATTGTTTGACAGAGTCCCAATGATCCTGCACACACAATTGAAAACAGAATAAAGTTGGAAAAGGGCAGTAATGTAATTGTGTAACGATTTCTCTTTTTCTGGGAGTTGGAGGTAAGATGACACCCACGCAATGACGATATGACGGAAGACAGATATGAAACAAAACAAAAGTCTAGTGAATAATACTAAGGTGGAAGAAGGGTGTCTGAATAAAGGACCACGAAAATTGTCCTTGTACAGTACAAAATTGTACAAGGACCTTGTATATACAATAGAAACAAGTGCCTCTTTCACAGAGGTGTCTTTATTTTGAGAAAACGTCCCGCTCTGTGTGAACCAGAGTTTACCAAGAAAAGAGCTAACCTGAACGGTCCTGGAGAGTGCTCATCAGTTAGCACAGAAATCAAGAAGGAGAGGTAAGTGGAATACGAACACCAAAGCTACAAAACAATAGAGAGAGTGGATAGATTTTTGACGGGTGGCATAAAGCTTTATCTACCTGTGAAAATCCAATGAAGAACAGTTGGTCATCAGAGTAATCAGTCAGTCCCGGCAGTTTTTCGCTCTTATGTGAAACTTTCTTAAATGCCTGTCAATGAACATCTCGACTGTTAGCAGTCTGCGTATACAGGAAAAAAATTGCCCTTACATCATAGCTTGCTCTGATTCCACCATTATCTGCAATATTTTCTCCAAGTGTTTGATTTCCGTTGACCTAGTATAAAGATGCATTATTATACCTGTGTGCTATGTATACA
>CASHTH010000299.1:0-19903 GCA_030341885.1 Geodia barretti
GCCCGTTCCGGGCCAGCGCGATTTGGCAGTTGGGTACCTGTCGCCCGGTGCCATCGCACATCGATGACTCTGTTTGTTGCGCCGCTCCTGGCGCGGGTTAGCTTCCAGCAACAGGAACAGGCCGCGCATGCCTGGATGGTTGGATGACAGGCCGCCGCCGTCGGTGTGATGCGGCAACGGCGTTCCGCCGACCTTGAGCCCCGCCGTCGCTGACGAACGCTCCTTCCTGCCCTCGCCCTTCTTGCAGAACCCCAGGTCTTCCAGCGTTTCCACCACGGTGATGGTAAACGAGTCGTACACCATCGCCATATCGATGTCGTCGTGGGTAACGCCGGCCATCTCGAAGGCGCGCGGTGAACTCTGGTGCGCGGCGATATACAGTCAGGCGGGCGCGCTTGCCGGCGCCGGGTGGCAGTGGCCTCGCCGCGCCAAGCACCTCAACGGGTTTGGCGGCAATTGCGGGCCACCTCAGGAGAGGCCACCACCACCGCTCCGCCGCCGTCGTGATGACGCAACAGTCCATCAGGTGCAGCGGGTCGGAAATGACGCGCGAGCTCACCACATCCTGCACGGTGATGGGGTCGCGGAAGAGGGCCTCCGGGTTCATCGACGCATGGTGTCGCATCGCCACCGAAACCTCGGCGAGTTGTTCGGAGGTGGTGCCGTAGAGGTGCATATGACGCTGGGCAATCATGGCGTACAGCCCGACCGTCGTGAGACCATACAGCTCTTCGAAACTGTCGGGTGAAGGGTCGAGGATGGGATGGCCGAAGCGACCAACGCCGCCCGTACCCACCGAAACGCCGCCGGAACGGGCCAGGCTGCTGTAGGTGATGACTGCCACGTTGATGCGTCCGGCGGCAATCGCCGTAAGCGCGTGGGAAAGATGGAACTCAAAAGACCCGCCGCCAACCGTGGTGTTGTCGACGTACTTCGGGTACATATTCAGGTAGTCAGCCAGGTTCATGCCGCTGTTGCGGATACTGCTGGACGCGGTAAACAGCCCATCCACGTCGTCCTTCTTGAGGCCAGCGTCGGCCAACGCCTTGATGACGCTCTCTCCCTGAATTTGCAACTCGCTCTTGTCAGGAGCGTAGCGGGTCACGTGCTCGTGGATGCCTACGATGGCGGCAGCGCGCCTCAGGTCAACCATGCCGTGTGCACCTCCATTGTTGATTTGGAATGTGTTGATTCGGAACGTGTCGATTCAGAACGTGTTGATTCGGAACGTGTTGATTCGGAATGAAGTCCCGAGAATCGCCGCTCATTATGCCACAACGCCGTCGGAGTGGTGGACAGCAGCCGAACGCTGCCACTGGCGCGTCTCCATGAACGAGTACCGGTAACTGGACTTAGCTTGGCATGCCTATCGGCAGGAGAGAGTCCTTGACGGCCCTGTGCCGGTTGCAATCGCCGTGGTGTCGTCAGCCGCGAGCCGTTGCACTACCTGCGACGACGCTGCCGCGGCTAACGCTCGTCATTGCGTAGCCTCGACGCGAGTTTCAAGTCCCGTGGTCAACAGTGGCGTCACGCGTACCTCACTAACTTCTGTCATTGCGAGGAGCATAGCGACGCTGGCAATCTCGATGCGCTGAACAGCTCGTCGGCGAACCGCCGTGGCTACGCGCGAGAGTTGCACACGCTATGCTCGCAATGACACAGTGGGTACGCTCGCGATGACAAAGTGTGTACGCATGAGCGGCCCGGACACGACGACCGTCGCCGCCATTGCGCCTCCGGGTTTTGCCTGCGCACGGGGTCCGACGGGCTATGGGAAGGTCTCCAGAGACAGCGCGGATGCACTACAAACCAAAAAAGGGCGGGTTGTTAGTCCCGCCCCTTCGTTGTTACCCGCAACCCTGTTGCCGACGAACAATCGGTGTGGCGTTAGCCAGGGACTTCGTCGTAGTGATGGAAGGTGCCGATCACGTTGGCTTCATACATCGACTGCACTTCGTCTTCACTGTAGCCGAGGAGTCCGGTCAGGACGTCTTCGTTGTGCTCGCCAACCTGCGGGGTTGAACCGATTACCGCCGGTGTGCGGCTGAAGTGCCAGAAGTCGCCGGATACCGCGATGCTGCCAGCCAGGAAGTCGGGAACTTCCACCATGGCCCGACGCTCCCACGGATGCGGATCCTGGGCAGCCTGGGCGATGGTGTTCACCGGGGCCGCTACCACGTCGTGGTGGGTGAAGTGGGCGATGGCTTCCTTCATAGTCAAGTTGGCCATCAGTGCGATCATGGCTTCGTTGACCAACTCGCCGTTCGCGCCGCGCTCGTGGCGGGTGGTGAAACGGGGGTCTTCCAGCCATTCCGGCTTGCCCAGTGCGTTGCAGACGCGGTGCCAATGGTGCTGGTCGCCTGCCGAGATGAGCACCCAGCCATCTTTGCAGGGGTAGGTGCCCGAGGGCGGCGCTGCCGACTCACCGCGCTTGGGCTCGATGCCCGCGCCGTGATAGGCAGTAATGGGAATCTCGGTGTAGCTGTAACCAGTATCGGCAAGACAGGCATCAATGGTCTGCCCAACGCCCGACGATTCACGCTCGTGCAGCGCGGCCAGCGTTCCGATGGCAGCGTGCAATGCGGTGGTGCGGTCAATGATCGGCACGCCGGCGCGGATGGGTGGCATACCCTCTTCACCCGTAACCATTGCGATGCCGGACATGGTTTGGCCGATGGGGTCGTAGCCAATCTGGTCGCTATAGGGCCCGAACTGACCGTAGGCGGAGACGTTGACCATGATGATGCGCGGGTTCAGTTCGTAGAGAACGTCATACCCGAATCCCATGGTGTCGATGGTGCCGGGCCGGAAATTCTGCAACAGCACATCGGAAACTTTTACCAGCTTGGTAAGGACCTCTTTACCCTGGTCCTTGCGCAGGTCGATGCTGAGGCTCTTCTTGCCGCTGTTGTACTGCACCCAGTATGCGGACTGCTTGCGCACCCAGGGAGCGTGGTAGCGGGTTTCTTCTCCGCCCAACCGCTCGACCTTGATGACTTCCGCACCCAATCGGGCCAACACTTGCGCGCAACGGGGACCGGCCTGGTGCCGACCCAAGTCGATTACACGTATTCCATCCAGGGGGCCTTTCGCTTCTGCCATGACCGGTTCACCTCAATCGCAGGTTTAGTCTTTCAAACGTCATTGCCGCCGGATGCCAGCGCAAACCGGAGGCCGTTATCAATGGCGCCATTCTACGCCGGGACAAAGCAATCGGCAAGCACGGGCACGGCCTCGCCCGTACTCTGGCCCCAGCGTCATCCTGAACCCAGCGCGGCAATTCCGTTTCACCGGAAAGGTTCTCACAAACCGGTCCGACTCTCCCCCGTGCTTGCCGCATCGCGGCGCTCACCTCATCCGAAACCATTGCCTATCCGTCGTTCCGGCGACCGCGGGTGTGCCCGGGCCGGGATTGCCACTTCGTTTCGAGTCTCGCGATGACAGGTTGGACAATGCTCATACCAACGGCAGAACGGGCATCACCACCGTTCCGATCGTGGCGCGGCCAGGGATTCGGGCGCTGGTTCCAACACCCAAACCTCGGTAGAGCGGGGCAGTGTGGCCGCGTCAAACACCACAACGCTGCCGCCCAGGCGTTTTACCGGCAGGTCGCAACGGGATTCCAGCCATCCTTCGGGAGGCAGCAGGCCGGCGCTGTCGGCGGTGATGCCGGCGTTGTGGTAGTGCATGAGGATGACTACTCTGGGTTGCAGCCGGGCAATCAGGCTGTCCACCTCGCTGTAGGTCAGCAGGTGGATGGAATCATCGACGGTTACCATCAACACGTCGATGCCACCGACAGCGGCGCCAACCTCGGGTGGCCAGTTGGCCCGATTGTCCCCGATATGCAGGAACCGCACGCCGTGAATGTCGATGCGGTACATCACGTTGGGAAATCTGGCGGCCTCCAGCCGTGGAGTCGAATGGATGTCGGCGATGCCGGTAATCCGCACATCCTGGATACGCAATTCACCCTCCATGCGCCAGATTGACACGTCGTCAACGAGGCCATGCACGGCGTCGTGGTCGAAATGGGCGTGAGTAACCAGGCACAGGTCGCAACCAACGGTCGGAAACTCGCGCTCGAACCAGAACCGATCGGGATATTGGTTGCGGTATGGGTCGATGAGCACGCGCACTCCGGCGGGACTTACCCACCGGAAAGCGCTGTGGCCAAAGTAGGTTAAAACCGTCGAAACAGCGGGGCGTGGGCTTGGCATTGGTGATTGATAGTTAAGGACGGTGCGCGGAGACAAGGCGATCTGATTGTGCCACAACCCAACGGCGCTGACATCAGCCCGTAGACGCCCGAACCGCGCGGATGTTACACGTAGAAACTGGTGATACCTGATGACGGATGAACCCGTAGCGAATACCCCACACGCTAACTCAGCCGGGGCCGGCGACTTGCCGCCGATCTCGGAGCGTCAATTGGCTATGCTGTGGGAGCGTCGCGCGTCTCGCTACCATCATCTCCGTACCGACCAGGGCGCGCGCGTAAGAGTGTTGTATCCCGGCCGGCCGGGAGTAACCGCTGGACCCGATTTCCGCAACGCCGTGCTTTTGGTGGAAGGGTCAGGAATGGTGCAGGGCGATGTGGAAGTTCACCTGCGCCAGCGCGACTGGGTGGCGCATCGACATCAAAACGACCCTAATTACAACGGCGTGGCCCTGCACGTTGCGCTCGAAACGGACGCCGTGCCTGCAGTTACCGTCAGCGGCGTGGCGCCTCCGGTGGTCGGTTTGCAATCGCTGGTCGCTGGCGCAGAGCCAACCCGCGCAGAGTCAGCGGATGGTCTGGCGTGCGGCAAGACTCGTGAGCAATTGTGGCGTCTGCTGGCGCAGCATGGCTACCGTCAGCCGGCATCGGCAGAGCAGATGTCCGCCCTGCTCAATCGAGCCGGCGATGAACGGTTCCTTTCCCGCAGCGGGTTGTTGGGAGCGTGGCTGCCAACGCAGTCGGGCGAACAAATTCTCTGGGAGGCGATTTGCCAGGCGTTGGGGTACCGCCACAACGAGCACACCATGCTGCAATTGGCCGCCACCTCACCCATTGCATCCTTGCGCAACGCCGCGCGCGCCCTGCCGGCCTCGGAACGGGACGGTGCGCTGTCAACATGGATGCTACGCTGGGCCGGGTTTGCCACCGCCGACGGCCGGCCATCGCGCTGGGGAGCGCCGGCGGGGTTTGGTTCGCCGCTGCCGTCCAGCCAGTGGCAATTGTTTCGGGTACGACCGGCCAATCATCCTCGGCGCCGGGTGCTCGGAGCGGCCCTACTGACCGCCCGTTTCCTGGAGATAGGACTATCCGCCGGATTGTACCGTGCTGCCATCGCCGCCAAACCGCCGCAACTGACGGCATCATTGGCGGTGGCCAATCGCGGTGATGGACTACCGGCCCCGATTGGAACCGGGAGAGCGCGAGACATTGCAATTAACGCCGTGCTGCCCTATCTGCACGCCTGGCGGTTGGCGTCAGACGACCCGGTTGGAGCGCAGGGTATGCTCAGTCTGTACCGGGCGTTCGGCCCGCTGCCGGAAAACGAAATCACCCGGCATATGGCCAGCGCGTTGCAGGAACCCGGCTGGGAACGCGTGGCCAACAACGCCCGTCGCCAACAGGGGCTGATCCACCTGCAACGATTGTTGGCCGGGGAATCGAAACCGCAGTTACTTTAGCGGCACTGCCAGCGAGATGCGGGCTTCCTCGCCAGTGTTGCGGATGATGTGGCCGTGGCCGGTGAGGTCTTCCGCCACTAGGACATCTCCGGGGCTGAATTGCCGCTTCGTGCCGTCAGCTATCTCTATTTCGGCCCCGCCGGACATGAACACGACGTACTGGTGACGCGGTGCGATGTGGTAGTCCTGCCACCACCCGGGCGGGCGCTGGCCAACGGTGATCTCGCCGGTCCCGACATTATTGGCGATCGCGGCAAACTCATCGGGGGTTAGGTCCTGAAAATGCGACTCACCGTCGTCGCCGGCGTAAATGCGGACAATCATGCGTTTGTTGCTCCGGTATATGTGGTGCTCAGGTACGAATCGGGGGCGAGGAGAAACAGGTGCAGCCCTCGCCCCTACCCAGTCTCGATGCAGACCGATGCTTTATCTGTCATTGCGCGGAGCGAAGCGGCGTGACAATCCCGTTGCAAGCACGACGACCGTCTGCCAAACTCCACTCAATCTTACAGCCCGCTCCAAACGACGGTAATGCATAGGTCTTCATCGGGAGCGGGCGTTTTTGCGGCCTACCCGGGTTAGCTGTCCTTCATGGGAACAGCAAGCGAGACGCGGAATTCGTCGCCGATGCTGCGGGCAATGTGGCCGTGACCGGTAAGATCCTCTGCAACCAGCACATCGCCGGGGAACATTCGGACGACGGTGCCGTCGGCGACTTCAAACTCGGCGATGCCGTTCATGTTGACCACGTATTGCCGACGCGGAGCGTTATGGTAATCGGAGAAACTGGGGGATTCGCGGCGGCCCAAGGTAACGTCGCCAGGGCCCACGTTGTTCGCAACTTCGGCGAACTGGTCGGGGGTCAGGTTCTCAAAGTGGCTTTCGCCGTCGCTGCCGGTGTAAACCCGTACAATCTGTCCCATAGGATAGCCTCCTTGCCAGTATTGGCGTGAATGACAATTGCGTAGATGGATTCAGCGTGTCTGGAAATTGCGTAGATGGTCCGCTCAGCCAGCCAGGGGGATAACCGCGGTGAGGCTGGGCGCGTTGCCCACCACTCGTGTGGTATGTCCTTGACCAGACGTGTCTTCGACCAGGCGAGCATCGCCAGGGCCGTAGCGCACGGTTGTGCCGTCGCCGAGGCCGATCTCAAATTTCGCCGCCCAGCGAGATGATGTACTGGCGCCTCGGTGCCGGGTGCCAGTCGATAAAGTGACCGGGTGGCCACTCGCGGAACGAAATTGAACTGGCCGCCTGAGCTTCGGTAAGCTCGGGATGGTCTGCCAGGCTGGTTTCTTCGATATGTGACTGGCCGTCGTCGCCAGCGTAAAGTCGGAAAATTGCCATTAGCCCACCTACATTCATGGGCCTCAGCCCAAACTGCGCTAATCTTACCCCCGGCACGAACGCGGGGCAACCTCGCTTCGCGGCCACGCGTACCCACTTTCTTTCGTCGTCGCGCGTACCCACTTTAATCTGTCATTGCGTGGAGCATCGCGAGGTGGCAATCTCGATGCGGTTGTACACACGTCGGCGAATCGCCGTTGCTACGGCGACGGGATTGCCACGCTGCGCTCGCAATGACAGGTTACCCAGAGGTCCCCACAGGGAATGGACGTTAGTTGGAGGGTTGCGGAACGTAAATCCAGCCTTCGAGGCATGCGTTGGCCAGTTCATCGACGGTGGGGTGGCGGAACCGGTTGGCATCCAGCGCCCACGTCGCCGCTCCAACTGCTGCCACCACGGAATCGAGGCAATCGTCGTTGGCGCGGCAGGCCATCCGCAGTGCGTCCAGGTTGGCCAACTGCAAACCGGCGGCCGCCGCCAGTCCATCGCAGATGACGGTACGCAATTCCAGGGCGCGGCGGCCCTTTTTGTAACCCTTGAAGGGCAATCCAACAGACTTGAGAAACGCGCCCGGCATCAGCTCCAGCAGCGTAACCGCGTCGGCAGGCGTTACCGCCGCTGGAACCGGCGGCACCAACCAGCGATTGGGAAATGTCCATATGCAGGCGCTGAAGCATCTGGATGCCGTGGCAGGTCATGGGCACCATGTTGGGATTTACGTTGTGCAATGGAGAGAAACTCTCCGGGAAATAAACCGCATCGCCGGCGCGTTTCGGCTCGCCTTGTTTTGCGACGAACGCGTTGCGAGCGGCGACGAAATCGTCCAGGCCAAAGCCGGCCACCACCCGCCAGACGTCAGGCATCTCGATGAGCGGATCGCCCGGGCTCAGGAAGTTGGCGAATTCCGCAGGTACACCGAAGGGAAAATCGAGCGCGGCGACAGCCGGTACCGGCGTTGTCGACAGCAAGGCATACAGGTCATCGCGGCAGGCCGGCTGTGCCCGATCAAAAACCAGCGTGCCGTCCGCATCCAGATGCCCTTGTGTCACCCACGTGTTGCGGTCTTCGCGACTGCCGCTGTAGTCAATGCCGATGATGGTCGTCATAGTAGATACGATTGTACTCGGTTGCTGCTACCCGGGCCGGGTCTGGCACGAGTAAACCGAATTGCCGAGCCGCGCGTTCAACCGCCGCTTCAACCTTTCCCCATCAAGTCGTAACGACGGAAGCATTGATAATCGAAACGCCCTGGGCAAGGATGGCAGCCACTGTCGGCGGCGGTGGAAATCGGGTAGAATATCGCACGAAACTGGTTTAATACAGCATCAGATTGCTGAATTTTCGTGCTCGCTGAGGCGGGCATTCAGGAGCCGAATTTTATGGATTACAAGAATCGACGGGAGAACTACCGGGCCGTTTTGGCTGGCGACGTCTGCGTGCATCCGGGTTCAGTTTTTGACCCCATCTCGGCGCGCATCGCTGAGGATCTGGGCTTTGAGGTCGGTATGTTCGCCGGCTCCATCGCCAGCGGCACCGTGCTCGGCGCGCCGGACTACGTGGTGCTGACGCTCAGCGAGTTCGCCGAGCAGATTTACCGCATCTGCCGCGCCGGTGAGCTCAGCCTGATGGTCGATGCCGACCACGGCTACGGCAACGCCCTCAACGTGAAGCGGACGGTGGAAGAGCTGGAAGCCGCCGGCGTGGCCGCGCTGACCATCGAGGACACCCTGCTGCCCATGGCCTTTGGCGGCGGCGACTCGGATACCAACCTCATCTCGCTGGACGAAGGTATCGGCAAGATGAAGGCCGCGCTTTCGGGCCGCACCGACCCCAACTTGGTGGTCGCCGGGCGCACCAGCAGCATCCGGGTCAGCGTTGACGAGTGCATCAAACGGGTGAAGGCCTACGCCGCGGTTGGCGTGGATGCGGCGTTCCTCGCGGGCGCCAGCACCAAAGCCGAGGTTGAGGCCGTCAGTTCCGAAGTGAACATACCCCTGCTGCTGGGTGGCGTCGGCGGCGAGCTGACCGACAAGAAATGGCTGGGCGACCACGGTGTTCGGGTGGCGCTACAGGGTCATCTGCCCTTCCAGGCGGCGATCAAAGCCGTCTACGACACGCTGAAGGCGCTGCGCGACGGCGTGGCTCCCGGCGACCTGCGGGATCAGCTGGCTTCTCCCGACCTGATCGCTCAGGTGACGCGAAAGGCCGAGTACGACCGGCAAATTGCCGACTACCTGGGTTAACCAGCGCACCGACGCGCGACGGCAGCTCGACTCAGCATCTGCTCGCGCACTTATCACCACATCCACCAATCATTATCGGAGGAGAATCATGGCATTCGTTTGTAACCATCTGCACCTGCGGAGCGAAGACCCGGACAACGCCGCCAATTTTTACGTGGAGAATTTCGGCGCGGTTATCGTTTCTACGCGGCCCTTGTCCAATACCGTGTCCCACCAACTGGAATTGAACGGTCAACCGTTGCTGACCGTGTCAGGGGAAGCGGAAGGAGAGAACGCAGTTGCCGGCTCCACGGACCCTCGCTTCGGCCTGGACCATTTCGGCTTCCAGACCGACGACATTCAGGCCGCCTTCAAGCAGTTCCAGGCCACGGGCGCCAATATCATCTGCGACCCCTGGACGATGCCATCGGGCAGCCAGGTCATGTTCGTGGAGGCTCCCGATAAGGTCAGCCTGGAGATTATCCAGCGACCTGCGTAAAGTGGGTGTTCGCCCGCACGCCAACCCCTCTTCCAAATGGGAGAGGGGGTTTTGTTGCCATTGGGCAGCGTACTACATGAACAGGCTGGCGATGGGGCTAACTCTAACCGTGTACCATCAACAGAGCGGAATCTTACAAGCCGGCAAAAAAGTCGTCAGGAACGGTTTCGCCGGGCGCCACTTCGGGCCACGCGCGGATGTAGTGTTCTATGCCCATGGCGGCCGCCGCGACTTCCCGGGGTACGCGCTCGTAGGGCCAGTCGGGTTGCAGCTGGGTAAAGTGCCGCTTGATGCAGGCGAACTTGGCGTCCAGTCCATCCGACACATCCAGGGTCAGGTGAATGTCCGCCGGATCGCATCCGTCGTCAACGCGATCTGGCGACGGCAACGGGAAATCGACGCCGGCCGCACGGAGCGTCTGCGCCATGCGCGTCCGAAATCCCTTGGGGCGGCCACTGTAAAACAGGCGGTCAGTCTGGTGAGGCTGGATACCGATCGCCATATGGTGCGGAAAAGCGTCGGGGTCGGCGGCCAGGCGAAACGCTTCAGTAGCGTGGTTGCAAATGGCAATGTGATCCGGGTGGCCGTAGAGTCCGCCGGGCTCGAAGGTAAGTATCACCTGCGGCTTGAAACGTCGGATTTCGAATACCAGGCGAGCCACCACTTCATGCTCGCTGGCTTGCACAAAAGCCTTGGGATGGTGGTTGTCGTCCCAACCGGCCATGCCCGAATCGCGGTAACCGAGCACAGCGTGAGACTCGATGCCCAGTTCGACGATGGCCTGCTCCAGTTCGGCGCGGCGCACTTCGCCGATGGTTTCTCGGGTGGCCGACCCGGGTTGCCGGATCTCGCCCAACTCACCGGAAGTAGCCGTGATGAGCCGTGTTGTAACACCCCGGGCCGTGTGCATCGCAATGGCTCCGCCCATGGGGAACGCTTCATCATCAGGGTGGGCCAGCAGGGCCAGCATACGGTGCTCGGGCATTGATCGTTTCCTCGCGGGTATCGCTCACCCGCCCCGTCCCGATGGAGACATTTGCTCCCGCATCGTTCTGGACTGCGCCGGAACGACGGCCAGGTTATGCCCAGGTCTCCGGTGGGAGATGGGACGGGCGAGATGAGGGGGTTTAGTTAATGATCTCCAGCACTTCGAGGATGATGCCCTGGGGACCTTCGAAGAACATCACGCGCCGGCCGCCGCCCACGGTGGTCTCTTCCAGCACGGTGGCGCCGCCGTTTTTGAGGTCGGCGACGGTGCCGTCGATATCATCGGTGTCAATGGCGATGTGCTCGAAGCCATAGTTTTGCGGGTGGGTCTGCGTGGCGACATGGTCGGTTACGTTCAGAGGCAGGCCGTGGAGGTCCAGGCGGAAGCCCCCGTTCGCCGTTTCGGCGGTCACGGTGGCGCCCAGGTTGGCAACGTACCACTCGGCGGTGGACTTGGGATCGGGAGTCTTGAGGTGAACATGATTCAGCGCGAAAGCCATGGTGGTTCCTCCTTGATCGGTGTCTGTCTTGATCGGTATCTGTAGATTGTTGTCCTGGGGATACTGCCGTTTGGGGGGTTGGATTTTTGCCTTGTCCTGCTGTAACTGTGGGCAGTAATTTCGCACTTGCCTCAGTGCTCTGCCATCCAGACCGGCGGGAGCGAATTCCGAGGGTTGAGTACTCTGTTCGATGCTGGAATTGTAACATAAGGAGCCTGCGGGTTTGAGTAGCCACTGGGTTGGGTGGTGATATACTTGCGCCGCTGATACAAACCGGAGGCAACATCGCGATGCTGGCATTTTTGGGGGGCACGGGACCCGAGGGAAAGGGGTTGGCTTTACGCTTGGCGATGGCCGGCGAATCGGTGATTATCGGTTCCCGGGACGCCGGTCGAGCCCAGGAAGCCGCCGAAGAGCTGCTGGCTCTGGCTCCCAACGCGAGTATCTCCGGCGCCGTAAACGCCGACGCCGCCGCTCAGTGCGAGGTTGTCTTTCTGACGATGCCCTACAGCGGTATGTCGCCCACCATCGAGGGTGTCGGCGACACACTCGCCGGCAAGACGCTGGTAACGGTGATTGCGCCGATGCGATTCGAACGGGGTGTGGGCGCGATCGCTGAAGACGTGGCGGCTGGCTCAGCGGCTCAGGAAGCCCAGGCCGCCGCTACCGACGCCCGTGTCGTCGCCGCTTTTCAGAACGTGTCCGCCGAGGAGCTATTGAAGCCCGGCGTTACGCTGGACGAAGACGTGGTTATCTGCTCTGACGATGCCGATGCCAAAACCACCGTCATGGACCTGACCCGCAAAATTCCCAACCTGCGCCCGGTGGACGCCGGCGCACTGTACAACGCCCGATACGTGGAGCAGATTACTCCACTGCTGGTAAACATCAACCGAATACATCGAGCGCATTCCGGCGTCAGAATCACCGGCGTGTAACTGCGCTATTTCATCAGTTGCCAATGCACTCTGCACAAGGAGATAACGATGCCACGAGCTACTCTTGATTTGCAAAACAGCGCCGACCTGTCTGCCATTGGCGGGCAGTGGCGGTGCGCCCACGGCTTCGTGCCCGGTGAACCGAACGAAGGCATCGTGAGCGAGGCTGATGGTTCTCCCTGCCGCCTGCCCGACTTTGACGATTCCGGTTGGGAAGTGTGCGACGACCTGGGCGCGTGGCGTCGGCAGGGCGTGTCATTCATCTGGTACCGCATCACCGCCAAGTTGCCCGAAACCGTCGGCGGTCGTTCGCTGGACGGCGCCCGCTGCCTGTTCGAATCCTGCATCGACGACTATGGCGAAATCTGGATCAACGGCGAGTGCGACCGCGAACGGGCCACCGTACAGGGCTTCAACGTTCCGCAGCGCGTGGTGGTCACCACCGAGCCCAAAGCCGGCGACGAGGTAACCATCGCGATACTGGCGATGAACGGCCCGTTGGCTGCGCCCGGCGGTGCAGTCTTCGTACGTTACGCCACTCTGGCCTTCGAATGGCGGGAAACAGGACGCTAGCGGACACTCTTATTGTTCCTCTCCGGGCCGGAAAGGGTAGGTTCGAAGGGCGGTTACGCTAGCCAGTCGTCGCCTTCCGGTTCGTCGCCGGCATCGCCTTCTGCTTCGAAGGCCGTGCGGGTGGGATCGTACTGGTAGCCAAGGGCTACCAGTTGGGCCCGTATCTCATCGGTGAAGGCTTGCACCTCGGTGCTGGCCGGCAGCGTAATTTCCACGACGCCACGACTATTGACCTGAACGCTGCCGGGGTCTTCACGGGACAATTCGACGCTGACCGATTCTCGGTGGATACCGAAGGCGTCGGTTTCCGAAAACACGACGGCCATGTCGTCCATCGTGATGATGGTAATTTCATCCTCTGGCATCCCGCACCTCCGGTTGGGTACGTTCCCGGTTCATGGGTACGTTATCGGTTCAGTTGATTGACTAGTCTTGCGGCGGCCATTGAGTGCCACCCTCGGAGGGACGTTCCGCCGCCGGCAGGGCCATGCCGTCTGCTACTACCTGCTGGAACTCGCCCAGAATGACCGCACCCCATTCTTTCGCCTTGTTGACCCGGTAGGCAGTGCGCCGCCCGCGGGCTTCCCTCCGGCCCTCCGCTTCGTCGCTGACCGATGCCGCCGCCTGGGCAACCATGGCATCCATGGCATCGATGGCGGGCACCAGCGAGCGGGCGGTCTCGATGAACCTGGCGATCTGACCCATCTCTTCATCGAGCACCACGAAAACCGGAACAGTACCGGCCCGGTGCTCCGGCAGGAAGCTGTTGGACAATTCCAGCTCGTCGTCGCGGTTGAATACGCTAAGCTGGATGTTGTCCGAAGCATCGGCCAGCCGCAGCACGGCCGGCGTGGTCGACATGGCATCGCCGCACCAGTCAGAGGTGAACACGGCCAGGCGCACCGGTTTTTCCAGACCATTGAAGTAGTCGAGCACCGCAGCGGGAATCTCGGTACCGGCGTGTATCTGAATAAATGGATCCTTGTTGACCTTGATCGATTCGATGTACTGCTCAGTCGTCATGCCCTGAGCCAACTTTTCAGCTGTCAATTCCATTGGTGCACCTCATCCTGGTTGGCCAGCCGCATTTTGCCCTTGTTGCCGGCCAGTGCTAAAATCGGCGTTGGATACTGGATACTACCACCCGCCGGGTGCGCGGGTCGAGGGGAGCCGCCTGTTGACTAACGATCGTTCGGGAGTGTACCTGAAATACGCGCTGTTTTGCCGGGATACCGCGGAGGGCGATGGGGACGACCTGAGCTGCACCGGAATTATCGACCTGGTGGACATTGAGATGCCAGCTGAACCCCCTACCGGCGACGCGCCCCGGGTGCTGGCCGACGTGGATGTACAACTCGTGTTTTGCATCGCCGGCGCCAGCCCCGGTGAACACACGTTGGAAATCAGCATCCGCGCCCCTGGCGCCAGCCTCTCCAGCCCTCCGCCGCAGCAAACGGAGTGGGAGGACGGGGTTTTCTTCCAGCGCTGGATCAAGCCGTTCCGCATCCCGGTAACGCGGCTGGGTCGCCATGTGGCTGCCATCGCTTACGACGGAATGCCGTTGGGCGAGGCCAGCTTTTTGGTACGGCTGAAGCCTTAACTGCACCGAAACCGTTCAGGGATAGCCAGGTTCATTAGTTCCCCCCACTCGCCCTGAGCGTGTCGCCGGGCCGCTCGCCCTGGCCCTCTCCCACCAAAGGATAGCAGCGTAGGCCAAACGGCAGGGGCGACCGATGCGTCGCCCCTGCCTTTGGATACACTTGCCGCCGCTACGCGATCACCGCGCGCGCTACGTTCCATCGCGATGGCCAGGCATGCAAGACTACTGCTCCCAAAGCGCTTCCAGGACGGCGCCCGGGTTCATTGGCAGGCTTTCCATGCGTGCGCCGGTGGCCCGGGCGATGGCGTTGCCGATGGCTGCCATCGGAGGCACCAGGGACACTTCGCCGACACCCCTCACACCCAGCGGGTGCCCGGGGTTGTGCACCTCCACGATAACCGTGTCAATCATCGGCAGATCCAGCGCGGTGGGCATCCGGTAATCCAGGAACGACGAGTTGAGCATCTGGCCGTCGTCGCTGAAGAAATACTCTTCATTGAGCGCCCAGCCGATGCCCTGAACCGCGCCACCCTGGATCTGTCCTTCCACGTAGCTGGGGTGGATGGCTTTGCCGCAGTCCTGAATAGCCGTGAAGCGCAGGACGTCCACCTTACCGGTTTCGGTGTCCACCTCCACGTCGGCGACGTTGATGGCAAATGCGTTGCCCACACCACCGGGGTTGGCCGTGGCGCGCCCGACCACCGGGCCGCCGGTACCGTTCAGCCGTCTTGCCAACTCGTCGAAAGTCAACCGCAGGGCATCATCGGACCGGTGCGCCAGTGTGCCGTCTTCCTGGTATTCCACATCTTCTACGGGAACGTCCCAGATGCGGGCGGCGCGTTCGATCAACTGGCGGCGCACATCCTCGCCGGCCTGGTAAACGGCTGTACCCATCTTGAAGGTTACTCCGCTGCCTCCTGCGCCGCTGCTGTAACCGATGCTGTCGGTGTCGACGATGGATGGCTTAATCCGTTCCGCCGGCAGACCGAGCACCTCGGCGATGTGCATGGCCATGACCGCGCGGGAACCGCCAATGTCAGGCGAACCTTCAATCAGGCTGACGGTACCGTCTGGCATCACGCTGGCAACGGCGCTGGCGGGGCCGGTGCCGTTGAACCAGGCGCCGGCGGCGATGCCGCGTCCAGTGACCCGTCCGGGACCGGACGGCGCCGGCACCGGAGCGGCCAGATGGGGGTGCTCTTGAGCAGCCTGCAGGATTTCCACCATCCCGATGCGACGGAAAACGGGCCCGGCAACCTGGCGGCTGCCCTCTTTGGAAGCGTTGTTCAACCGAAATTCCACCGGGTCAACGCCCAGCTTCTGGCACAGCTCGTCGATGGCCTGTTCAGCAGCGAAGGACGCCACCGGAGATCCGGGGGCCCGGTACGCCGCGGCCTTGGGCACGTTGGTAACCACATCGTAGCCCTCCACGAAACCGTTGGGAATCTCGTAGGGGGCGAACATGGTGCGGCAACCGCTGGGTACCGGCGAGCCGGGGAATGCGCCCGCCTCGTACACCAGGGATGCCTGAGCGGCGACGAAACGGCCGTCCCGTGTGCCGCCAACCTTGACCTTGATATGACTCCCCGAGGTGGGGCCGGTGCCCGTAAAAACCTCGGTGCGTGTCATGGCAATTTTCACCGGGCGGCCGGTCTTGCGAGCTAGCGCGGCGACCACCGGCTCAAGGTAGCAACCACCTTGACCCTTGCCGCCAAACCCGCCGCCGATCTCCATCGGGACAACGTTCATCTGCCCCACCGAGATGCCCAGAATGCGGCTGGTGTGGTCACGCAGGGCGAAGTGCCCCTGGCTGCTGGCCCAGATGGTTAGGGTGTCATCGTTGTTCCAGCGCGCAGTAGCAGAGTGCGGTTCGATGTAACCCTGATGAACGGGCCGAGTGTGGTACTCACGCTCGACGATTTCGTCGGCCTCGGCGAATCCTGCTTCGATATCGCCCAGGGTAAACTGGAAATGGTTCGACACGTTGGAACCGTCTCCGGTTTCGCCCTCTGCCCAACCGCCGGCGCGCATCGCCGGGTTGGTCAGGCTCACCAGACGTTCGTGGATGATGGGAGCGCCGGGAGCCATCGCTGCATCAGCAGTCATCGCCGGGGGCAGCACTTCCCAGTCCACATCAATCAACTCCATGGCTTCTTCGGCAAGGTGCGGCGAATCGGCGACGATTGCTGCCACCGCGTGGCCCCGATACAACGCCTTTTCCCGAGCCATCACGTTGCGGCTGTAGAAACCATAGTTGACCGTTGAACCCTCTTCCTGGTCCTTTATTTCAGCGGACACGTCTGGGAAGTCAGCGCCGGTTACCACCGCATGAACACCCGGCAACGCCAGGGCGCGGCTGGCGTCGATACCCTTGATGCGGGCGTGGGCGTGGGGACTGCGCAGGATTTTGCCGTGCAACATTCCGGGAAGATGAATATCGGCCGCGTAGCGCGCACGACCCATCACCTTGTCGGGCCCGTCGTGGCGAATGGGGCGCGTCCCCACCACACGGTAGTCATGATCCGGGTCAACAAGAACGATGTTAGGTTTGTAATCAAGCATATGGAGCGTCCTCCTGAGCGACGATTGCGGGGCGATTGATGGCCGTAATTTACCACAATACGGTCGGCGACGGGGGCCGCACTCAACCTGACCCCCTCCCCATCAAGCAGGGCTCGGCGGGTATGACTGACGTGAGCAGACATCCTCTTTCCAGCGTGCCCGGCAATTCGACCGGGAGCCGGCAACAATGCGCCGGCGATGCCAAGTCCCCTGCGTCCCGGCCAATCCTCACGAGCCGCTATCCTTTCCTGCGGGAGGAATGCCGGGAGTGAGCGTCGACCCTCGCCTACCGGAGCAACCACTACGCGAGCAACCACCAACGCGTATCTGATGCGTACCCACTTTGTCATTGCGGGCATAGCGTGGCAATCCCGTCGCCGTAGCAACGGCGGATCGTCGACCTATGTTCAACCTCATCGTGATTGCCACGTCCCTCGACGAGCTCGGGATGAGCGGACGCTCTTCGCAATGACGGATTAAGTGGGTACGCGTGAGCCAAAATGGGTGCGTTGACGCTTCGCGGCGTCAGTGTCTATAATTTCGCTGGTTATTTGCGGTTTGTTGAGGTATTGTGCGCCATGGATTTGAAAACAGGACAGCGTTATGTCGCCCCGGGTGGGGCCGAGATGATCGTCAGCAAGGCCAGCGGGACGGGGGAGTTGACGGACGGGGACATCCCCCTGCAAATCAAGGGCGCCAGCGTCGACTTTGCAGGCGCCGCGCCAGCCGATGACGCTCCGGAGGTTACGATGGGCAAACGGCTAACCTCACCGGACGGCAGCGTATCAGTCCTGGTTACCAAGGCCGGCAAGTGCGACCTGCGCCTGGACGGAGAACCAATGGAGTTGCAGGAAGCGAAACAGTTGCCGTCGGTCCGATTGATTACTGTCGACGCTTCAGGGATGACTGTGATTGGGCGGCCGATGGCTCGCCTTCGCTGTCTCGCAGCGGGGTTCAAACATCGTCCGTGTGTTAGAACCTGTCTGACGATCTCTGAAATAGTTAAGCTGAACTATTATCAGGGTAAGGGTAAATCTGGTCTCATTCCTATCCCAGCGACATCATCCGGGAGCAATTCGTCCCGGAATTCTTCTTCTGGCGACGTTGGAGTCGGCCCGACGCCGACCAAGCCCAGCCCGCACCGTGGACTTTTGAACTTTTTTCTTCGGCGTGCTGTACCTCTTGAAAAGCGGGTGCCAGTGTGCGAATGCTGGGCCCGCGGACTTCCCAACTTGGCGTACTTGCTACAAGTATTTTTTTTTTTGTCCGGCACTGAGCGGTCGGCCTGGCCCGGGTCAGGATTTACATTCTGGAGCAATTCCTAACAAAACTCGGTTGGCGCGGCCCGACAAAGGCAATGATGGACGGAAAGAGCACCAGCTTCTGTATCGTGGACTCCCGAGCGTCAAGAAACACGGACAAACCGCTGGTCACAAAGGGCTATTACGCTGGCCAAGGAGAGGTGTCGGATCAAAAAAAAAAACGTCATAACGCGGTGGACACGCAAGGGATTGCCCCATGCGATCCACGTGATACCGCCGACGTCCCGAACCGGCCCGGGCTTTTGCGTGTTTGACCGGCGGCGCCGATACGGCCTCAGTCAGTGCGACGTGCTGTGACGGGGTTCCACCGGAAAGGGTCCCTTTCCCCTGCTTGTGGCAAGCCTGTTGGGATCCTCGGTGGAAGTGTGTGAAACTCACGAACTGCACACCTCTGGTGGCTTTCCAAAGCGATGGGTGGTGGAGCGGTCTTTCGCCTGGCGGAAAAGTGCCGCCGACTCTGGAAGAACTGCGAAAGGGAGTTCAATACCACTGAAATGGTGGTGCTTGCCTTCACGGTGCTAATCCTGAGAAGATTGGTAACGGTTCTTAGGGAGTGGGCCTTCAACCCCCCCTAGCCCTCTCCCTCGAGGGGAGGGATGCAACCGATGGGGGGGCCCGGGCCTCGCTCTCTGTTCCAACTACCTGAGCTCTCTTCTCCGACCGGGAAGGGGATGGCAACCTCTGGCCCCGGGCATTTACGCTACATGCAAACCGCCCCTCTCACCACCGGGAGAGGGGTTGGGGTGAGTGTAATCCCGCACACCATTTGCCGCGCCCTAAAGGAAGGCGGTATCACATACTTCCCGAACATGCGATGCTGTTCTTATGTTGCTGTGGGGCAGGTTGCCCTCTGCATGAAGCACAGCATCTGATCAACGCCCCGCCTCCCACCGGTATTTCTCGAATGGTCTTGGATTACCGTCCTCCGGGCTGCCCATTGCGAACTCGCCGGACTCAATGTGTGTCCGTCGGCGGTTTTGTTGACGCTTCCGTCTGCAACCGCATCAACGGCAAGCGGTAGCTGTCGGGCACTTCACGACCCCTGCCAGGGACTGTAAATGTTCAGCCTTGGCCACTAACCACTCACCCTCGCGGGCGTCCGCTCGTAGGCTGTCCTGGTCGGGTCTGCAACTGTCACCATGCACATCGCGGCATGTTTGTCGTTGCTCATGCGGCCAGTGGGATGGCGGTCCTTGAGGGCCTCTCGGTAAATCTGCCCCCGCTTCACCAGTTGCTCGTGCCCGCCCAGTTGAAGCACAGCACCCCATTCCCAATCGCCCTCCTCCCCAAGATGTGGGCTGGCTGCACGCATCCACATAGGCGATGGGGGTCCTGCCGGCTGGGGATGACCGCGCGCGCGGGAAAGAGCGTTTTAAAAACTCGCGCTGGAGAAGGGGTCTTTCCTCCACATCCGGGGAATCATGCCGATGGCCCTGCTCCATGGCCTTGTGGTTTCGGGGTCCACCTCGAAGCGTCCACTCGATGAGGGTGGTGGAGCGAACCAGGGCCCCAGATCCATCCGCCCATCGCTGCGATGTCGAGAGGCTGCGAGCGCCTCGGCACCGTACTTGATGTTTGTAGGCTCCCGGCAGCAGGGCCCCGGCATGGCCGATCGGATGCGTTGGTGCTCTGGGAGATGGCGCGTACAGCAACTTTCCGGAGCGGAACAGTGGA
>CASHTH010000300.1:0-37693 GCA_030341885.1 Geodia barretti
TGCCGTTGCCATTTGTACCATGGAGACCTAACTGACATGCTCGTCTCTCTCCCTTTCCCTCCTCATCCTCTTTTCCTCTCTCTACCTCTATCTCTGTCTGTCTGTCTCTCTGGTTCCATTCAGCAGGAGAAGGTTCCTGGGTCAACCAACAGCTGTATTATAATGACCTGTCACTGGCCAATAACTCCTGCAGACACTATGGAGAGCCCTATTGGTGGGTCTTTATCTATTATAGAGCTCACTAATGTCTTCCAAACCACTTGGAATCTAGCTCCAGAAATTCTAAGTGGCTGTACCTGTCCTGCACATGTGCAAAATCAGGTTTCTACTACAGTTTGCATGTGGCTGCTCTGGCCCACACATACAGCATTGCCAGACTCATTGCCTGGATCCATGAATTATGTCCTAATTTGCATGTATATGGGATTTGTGCTATAGCACATGCTCTCAGGTATGTATGGAGTGTAGACATACACACTTGTATGCACTAGCCTCATCCACAGGCTATTTTGTGGGAGGGGAAAAGAGCCTTGTGCAGACTGTATGCACATGCATTTATAATCACCGAGGGATTCCGTGATACTTTCACCTCACGTCCATATCCTTATGATGTGTTCGTAGGTATGGCTCTGTCGCTAGCATAGTAGCTGGCTTAGATGATCGTCTTCTTCTATCGCCTTCCTGTCATTCCAGGTCAAGAACTGTCTGTGTACTTTGAGTCCGGACACACACTCAAGGTCTCTCTGTTAACAACAGGTCAGGCCAAATGCTCAACTAATCTTCTACTGTACGCCAACGACAGAAGGATGGCTCACTTCTTTGTGTTATCTTGCCTTTTACAATGCAATTAACTGCTTAACTTCAGTGTGATTGGTGTGCGGCTCATAAAGTATTGTCTCTGCAGAACAGGGTGATTGGTGTGTGTCCTGTAAAGTACTGATCCTAGTGTGTCCTATTATGTTGATAGCAAGATCAAAGATGGAGTAAATTTTTACAAAAAGTAGTTTCTAATGATGGTTGGTGGCTCGGGCTTGTACATTGGAGTCACAAAGTGCTCATTACCCTCGGCGCGCATGCGCAGCGAGGGTACTGTAGTTGGGTGTGTGTGTCTGTTACTCAACATCTCACTTCTCGAGTGTTTGTTCGTCTCACAAACGATACGACCTACTCAACGGGCAACGAAGGTCAGAAAATTTGTGGAGTTTTCTCTCAAAATACTCCGTTGTAAAGCTAGAGCGCTTCAAGCATTGTACGGCTAATGCGTAGTCGGCCATTTTTATCGCTGCGGAAAATGCGCATGCGGTTATATGCTAATTAGCACAAGCTTACATACCTCGACCGCTTGCTCTGTGTATCTTGAAGGCATAAGAAGTCACAACGAAGGGCGTGTATCGACTCCCGCATGCTAACTGTAGCTAGTCCGTGTCAGACTCTCCGCGAGTAGTGTGGGGACCACAAGTAAACGCATACTAAAAGCCCAGCCCCCATCAATTAGTGGTACCGTGCGTGCGCAGTTCACCGAGGGTTTGCACTTCAGTGCTTTTCATTACCCTCGGCGCGCATGCGCAGCGAGGGTACTGTAGTTGGGTTTGTCTGTCTGTCTGTCTGTCCGTCTGTCCGTGTGTCTGTCTGTTACTCTCAATCTCACTTCTCGGGTGTTTGTTCGTTTCAGAAAGGACACGACGGGCAATGAAGGTTTCGAACTGTTTTCTCTAAAAATGCTCCGTTGCAAAGCTAGGGCGCATCCAGCATTGTACGGATAAGGCCGGTAGATGCCATTTTATCGCTCCGGAAAATGCGCATGCGCTTATATTTAGCACAGGCTTACCTCGATGGGTCCGCTTGCTCTGTGTATCTTGAATGCACAAGAAGTCACAAACGAATGGCGTCTATCGATTCTCGCATGCTATCTTTTACTGTAGCTAGCCCGTGTCAGACTCTCTGCGTGCTACTAGCGAGAGACCACGAGTAAACGCACACTAATAGCCCAGCCCATCAATTAGCGGTACCGTGCATGTGCTGTTCGCCGAGGGTTTGCACTTTAGTGCTTTTCATTGGGTCTGTGTGTGTGTGTCTGTCAGTCTGTTACTCGTCATCTCACTTCTCGAGTGTCCGTTCATCTCACAAAGGATACCACCTACTGAACGGGCAATGAAAGTCAGAAATTTTGAACGGTTTTCACTGAAAACGCTCCGTTGCAAAGCTAGAGCGCGAAAAAGCCAATATGCAAATACACAACGGCCATGATCGATCCGCCTGCTCTGCGTACCTCGGAGGCACCAGAAGATGCAACGCAGGGCGTGTATCGCCTCTCGCATGCTATCTAGTAGTGTAGTTAGCCCGAGTCAGACTCTGCGCGAACTGGCAAGAGACCACGAGTAACAGCTAAAACTAAACCCAGCCCATCAATTAGTGGTACGGCGCATGCGTTTACTTACCCGCACGCGTCACAGTGCGCCGAGGGTTTGCACTTCAGTGCTTTTCATTTATGCTTCATCCCTATTATGTACACAATTTTTGGAGGTTCTTAGTTGTGCTGATAATGTGTCATTTTGAGGTTTGCAGTAGTACAGTGTATGATGGCTGCACATTTCAAACTGACAGTGCTTGCTCATGTTAACACTTAACCAGCCACTGAAACCTGTCAAGAGCCTCCATAAGTCCATAAGAATTTATACGGGAGTTTGAATATTAGGCGCTAGTACATTAATTTTTCTTTATCGCCATAATGCCAAGCTATTCTGAGACACTGATAAATAATAATTAGGAAATGAAAGTTTATTTTGTAGCAGTGAGTGTGTAATTAAATGTGTGCAGCACAATGACTTGTTCAGTTTCAAAGTGACTTGTACAGCTATCCGACTGGTCGTCAGACTGGTGGTCGGCAGACTGAAGAGGTCGCTGGTGGTGGGCCGGCTGAAGAGGTAGCTGGCGGTCGGCACTCTGAAGAGAGTGCCCGCATGCGCTGTATCACTAATCGATGGGCTGGGTTTACTTTTAGCTGTTACTCGTGGTCTCTTGCCAACTCGCGCAGAGTCTGACATGGGCTAACTACACTACTAGATAGCATGCTAGAGGCGATACACTCCCTGCGTTGCATCTTCTGGTGCCTTCTAGGAGCACGCGGATCGATCAGACCGCGGTAAGCCTTCCCGCCCGTTGCGTATTTGCATATTGGCTTTTTCGTGCTCTAGCTCTGCAACGGAGCATTTTCAGAGAAAACCCCACATGCTTTCTGACCGTCGTCGCCCGTTGGGTAGATGGTATCGTTTCTGGGACGAACAGACATTCGAGAGGTGAGATGTAGAGTAACAGACACACGGACAGACCCAAGTACTGTAACCCTCATATATACCTCAACCAGAAGATGCAACGCAGGGCGTGTATCGCCTCTCGCGTGCTATCTAGTAGTGTAGTTAGCCCGCGTCAGACTGCGCGAGCTGGCAAGAAACCACGAGTAACAGCTAAAACTAAACCCAGCTCAGCCATTAGTGATACAGCGCATGCGTTTTTACTCACGCGTGCTCGTCACAATGCGCCGAGGGTTTGCACTTTAATGCTTTTCATTTGTATAAGTAATGGTAAGTAATTCGCCCTTATTGCATGGGAAGCATGTTCGCAAATCGCGGAATTGCGCTAGCACATGGTCGTCTGACGCCCACCTCTTCGACACTTGCGCAGCAAAACTAGAGTAAAGAAGCTTTGTATTTCGCGATTTTCACACCATTTTTTCACTATGGGCATGCGCAGTAACGCCACAGTTCGACGATTTTGCAAGACATAGATTTGGAGGTGATGTGACTTTTTGCCTAAACTAAGGGGGTGCGGTCAAAACCCCACGTGACAACGCTTTCAAAAGGAGAACCTATTGTGCATCGTTTTTTCCTGCAACAGTGCTAGAGATGATGGATTCCAGTTTTATATAAAGCTGTACCTGTAAAGATACCACGCGTATTTGCTGCCTCCGCAGTTTACTTGTGTGTACGCTACTGGGTTTTGTCCTGTTGGCTGTAGCCCTCGCTGCTTGCTGTGTTGCTTGTGTTCCCTGTGTTCACCTTGTTGCTTTATTCCCCTGATCATTCTTGCTCTGATCCAGAGTTATTTTTACCCTGTGGAAGCCCTTATTTGTCCACTGTTCTAGTAGGAGTTACCACAATATGGCTTCTAAATGGGAGTCATATGTATGGCACGTGATTTTGCCTGGAATGCACTAAGCACCCCCCCTACCTCCACTGCCAAGAATTGTCAAGCTGGCTACTGTGGTTTTTGGTCTGAGTCTATATTATTGCCGAGCGCATTAGCGTGAGGCAACTACTTCCTGGTTGTATTCTCGCGATATGCGTACGTACGTACGTGTCGGTCACACTTAAGAATGTTAATTAGTCATTCGTAATTAGCTTCCGCCGTGCGCGCAGATTCGTAGGAAGTCTGGCTTCGCGCGCAGTCAATAGAGCGCGTGCACAAGCAGCCTCAGTCGGACTGTTTACGCATTGGCTGGCAGGCGCGAGGCAAAATATGCGCGTGCGCATTCCTAGTTATATTGGGAATATAGAAACCTAAACTTTTCCCCACCAACACTGCATCTGCTTGCTTTTGTCAGTTCCCAGATCCTAAAGAAACAGTCTGCACAAAAGGTCCACCTTTTACATGTGGCTGCCAGGACTTTACACACATAGTCATGACTAGGTATACACAAAGTGCGCAGGCGTATACCTCGCGCAGTTAATAACATTGCATGAGGATGATAAGCACAAGTAGATACATGCACAGTTTGTTGCTGTGTGACATGCAGTTGATGTGGGTGCATGTGGTTCCATTTTCTTCAGGCCTGTGTGTGTGTTTGTGGTATCTATGGCAGTTTATTAGTCTTACTTTACAGAACCAGTAGATGCTCCTCAGGTTCCAGTCTTTCATCAATGCATGAAACCTGTCTCTCTCGCCCTAGCAGACAGGTATATGTTGTGGCTACTTCCAACTGATGAGAGCCAACAAGCTCGAAACAGCTTGTCTCTAACCTGCTGTCTTGGGATGCCAATTTTTGTCATTTTAACCACTGCCTTTGTTCAGTGTCCACCTTTGCAACTTGAAACCTACCTATGCGAAGTTTTAATGCAGCAACGGGTAAATGCCCCCACAGTGCTCAGTTCTGTGGCAATGGTACGTAACACAGAGCAATGGTCCCACAATGACGTGAAACACAGATCACTCTCCACCACTTAGCTGTAACGAGAAGGTTAGCTAGAGAAAATGCTTGAAAGCAGGAGAAAATATTCCGAAGTGCATACATTTTTAACGCATGCGCCCAAGTAATTATAGTATTGTTTGTCGTCAAATACACAAGAAATTCCCGCTGAAGAAACCACTAGGTGATGTACTGTGGTGGTTGGGAACAGTGTTCGTGCTACGACATACGTACCATCGGTTCATAGGATTGGTCTTTCTCCTGACGTTGCTACTGGAAATATAAACATCTTCCCTCATTACCAAATTTCTAAATGTTGTAATATTATCCTGGGTATACATGTCATAATAATGTGTTCATTTTGTGTTTGATGTTGAAATTCTGGGATACAACTTGCAGCGTCTGCTGGAGCAGTCATTTTTCGTGCAGAGGAACGCAGGCCAGTGATAGTAATGGATTGGTAATGCTGAGCTTCTGGTACGTGGTTTGTTTTGGACGTATAGAGCGGTAAAATTGGAGTGTTTCTTTGCACTTGACAGCCATTGTTGAGGATAGAGAGTATCAGTAGCTGCTCCGTGCCTGTCCAGCTCACACATCACTACATCACTCAAGAACGACTGAAAAATGCATCGAGACTTCCCTACTGTGTAGGCAATTCTGAGACGAACTTAGATCAGATGCTCTTATGTAACTTATAGAGGTAGTGAGACTCTACTATATAGAACACTACAAGGCCAATTTTGTGGAAGTCCAGGCATTAGTCTCAATTTTGTCGCCTACAGAACTCATTGACAATAGAGGCACTCAGAAACTGTCACTGTAGTCATACACCTTGGGGTTTTGCACTGTGGCTGTTGCTGTGGTAAAGGTGGTTCCTTTGCCATCTTTCGCCATTCTCTCTCTGGTCTCCTTTCCCTGGTATACTGTATACCCTAACATTGCAGTATGTGTCTGTTCTTCCCTACCCCTACATGTATAGGTGTTGCTCTACGTGACCTTCACATCCTTCACATCTATCCCCCCACACACACACACAGGATTCCATGCTACCAAGAAACTTAGTTTACATCATAACAACATTCATTCCTGGTTCAGAGTTCAGAAAGATGTACATAATTGTCTTGGTGATCCTGGCAGTCAGGGTGAAAAAGCACCCCTGATGTGCAGTTCTTGTAGCTCCTCAACGTTAGTGCTCCGGAAGACATATACGTGCCCTATCGGGTTTAACCCAGCACCCTGTACAGCCAGGGACCAGTTGGAGACTGGGGTACGTTGCCCCGGGAGGTGTCTAGTGAACATCTCCAGGAGAGACTTAGCCACTTCTGCATATTGCCTCTCACTCAGCCCCCTCAGTATCCCTGGGTGATACAATGGGGGCGGTCCACAGTCCTTTGTGACCGCATGAGCGGAATGGTTACGTTGGCCTACCTCAGGCGTATACTCCGCTCAGCTCAATGGCAGAGAAGATGGCGGCATTTGTGTACACCAGAATGATTGTGGCACAAAAGGAGAACCCGGCCAGCGGGGGAGGAGAGCCCGAGGGCGTGCCAATCGGATAAGCTAAACAAAGCTGCGACGGGTCGGGATTCTGATAGATGGTTGTTGACACGCGAGGCAGCTCTAGCATCCCCATCCCAAGCTCGGCAGTGCAGACATCTACAAACGGCGAGAGAAAAACAGAGAAGAGAATGAGACAACAGACCGAACATCAACATGCATTCCAGCCACGCGAGCACCCCGCGCGAGGTGGTTGTCAAACAGTCTGCCGTGCTGCTAACCGTATCAAAAAGTTTTGCATCATTACCTTCAGATACTGCTGCTGACGCCCAGAATCTGTAGCTAGCTAGCAGTAGTCGCGTCATGTAAAGGAAAATAAAGGACAGCTACTCATTCGGAATACCTTGATTACACCTGGTGATTGCTTTGTACCTTTTTACGGGGTGGGAGGGAAAATAAAGGACAGCTATATACTCCTTTGGATTATACACATGGTGATTGCTTTCGTTCTTTTATACGGCATTTTGTACTTTTATACGGCATGTGAGGGGAATAAAGGACAGCTACCCATACGGAATACCTTGATTACACCTGGTGATTGATTTCGTACTTTTATACAGCATGTGAGGGAAAATAAAGCACAGCTACTCATTCGGAA
Organism: Geodia barretti; assembly: GCA_030341885.1. Classification (NCBI taxonomy): domain Eukaryota; kingdom Metazoa; phylum Porifera; class Demospongiae; order Tetractinellida; family Geodiidae; genus Geodia; species Geodia barretti. The sequence goes on from CASHTH010000300.1 coordinate 7,338, forward strand.
TACCTTGATTACACCTCGTAATTGCTATCGTAATTTTATACGGCATGTGAGGGGAAATAAAGCACAGCTACTCAGTTGGAACACCTGGTGATTGCTTTCGTTCTTTTATACGGCATGTGAGGGGAATAAAGGACAGCTACCCATACGGAATACCTTGATTGCACCTGGTGATTGATTTCGTACTTTTATACGGCATGTGAGGGGAAATAAAGCACAGCTACTCATTCGGAACACCTTGTTTACACCTGGTGATTGCTTTCGTTCTTTATACGGCATATTGTACTTTTATACGGCATGTGAGGGAAAATAAAGCACAGCTACTCATTCGGAATACCTTGATTACACCTCGTAATTGCTATCGTATTTTATACGGCATGTGAGGGCACAGGAACACCTTGATTACACCTGGTGATTGGTTTTATACGGCATTTTGTACTTTTATACGGCATGTGAGGGGAAATAAAGGACAGCTACTCATTCGGAACAACTTGATTACACCTGGTGATTGCTTTTGTTCTTTTATACGGCATTTTGTACATTTATACGGCATGTGAGGGAAAATAAACCACAGCTACTCATTCGGAACACCTTCATTACACATGGTGATTTAACGGCATGTCTTTTCGTCGCTGTGCTTTTATACGAGGGAAATAAAGCACAGCTACTCATTCGGAACACCTTGATTACACCTTGTGATTGGTTTCGTTCTTTTTATACGGCATTTTGTACTTTTATACGGCATGTGAGGGGACAGCTACTCATTCGGAATACCGATTACACCTGGTGATGCTACTTTCATACGGTATGTGAGGACAGCTAGTCATTCGGAATACCGATTACACATGGTTATTGCTTTTGTACATTTATACGGCATGTGAGGGAAAATAAAGGACAGCTGCTCATTCGGAATACCGATTACACCTTGTTATTGCTTTTCGTACTTTTATACGGCATAGGAGTGGAAATAAAGGACAGGTACTCATTCGGAATGCCGATTATTGCTTTTGTACATATATACCCCACGTGAGGGAAAATAAAGCACAGCTACTCATTCGGAATACCTTGATTACACCTGGTGATTGCTTTCGTTCTTTTATACACCATTTTGTACTTTATACGGCAAGTGAGGGGAAATAAGGACAGCTAGTCATTCGGAATACCGATACACCTGGGTATGCAATTTATACGGCGGTGTGAGGGAAAATAAAGCACAGCTACTCATTGGGAACACCTTGATTACACCTGGTGATTGCTTACGCCATTTTGTACTTTTAGTACGGCATGTGAGGGGAAATAAAGGACAGCTAGTCATCGGATACCAATTACACCTGGCCTATTGCATTATACGGCAGGGAGGGAAAATAAAGCACCCAGCTACTCCGTCGGAACACCTGTGATGCTTTGTGTACTCGTTATACGGCATGTGAGGGAAAATCAAGCACAGCTACTTATCGGAACACATGGTTACACCCATGGTGATTGCTTTGTTCTTTATACGGCCTATTGTACTTTTATACCGCCATGTGAGGGAAATAAAGACAGCTATTTGTAGCTTAGCTAAATGTGAGCAGCTTGTGATACACGAGATAGGGGCAATAGGTGCCTGCAATAACCTAACAAGTGTTGCCTCTCTCAGCATCGCGTAGAAGAGAAAGAAGAAATGCGAGAAGAAGGAGAGACGAGGAGAGAAGGCAAAGAAAAGAGGCTCAGCAATGCTCACATACCCACTCACTCCCTTGCAGCAATGCCACACCTACTCCCTTCCCCTTGGCAACACGCTCCTTCCTCCCAGCTAGTATATGCTCGCCCTCCACTCGTGGCTAGACAATGCTCAAACCCATCCCAGCTAGCAATGCTGCAACCAATCCCTTCCTCTCGGCTAGCAATGCTCTCCCTCCCACTCCCCTCACCTCAGCCGCTCAGGGGTTTTCTTGGACTGCAGAGTGTTGTAGTTTTGAATCACACCCTGGGCAGCTCTTTATTCAGAAAGAATTCACCCTAGTATAGCTGCATTGCTTGCCTTATATTATTTGCATACAATATGTACCTACAATAATAACTAACCAACACAGTCAGTGTGGAAGACACAAGAGAGAGAGGACTCATGATCAGGGGGTTTCAAGCCACGTTCCGTAAGTGATTCCACCACTGTCCTGCTCCAGGGAGAGTTGTTTTAGCTTTTGAAACACTGACTGCACATGTAAAAAAGTTTTGCAAGAGAATAGCGAGGTTACGGGGTTAACCTACGCGTGTTCAAGCAGTGTAGCGTAGCCTGGCCCACGAGCAGCATACATAACCCCGTACAGAACCCAGCGCTTGGACCAAGTTAGCTACTCATTCGGAATACCGATTACACTTTTGTACATTTATACCTATGGCTGGTATGCTATGAACTATAATTTCATGTGTGAATACATGGTACAAAGAGTATGTAAGTGTAGAACAAACAATGCTCAATAAACTGGTACAGTGGGGTATAGGCTCAGACTAAGATATACACATACGTAGCTATAGAGTGTTGCAAACCACTTTATATAATGAAAGTACAAAGGAACACAACATTGACAGCAGGATTTCCCATTCTCACAAAGTATATATGAACACACACCACACTGCTACATGATGTACGGCAAGCAACACAGCTACAGTTGGGCAAACTCTCCCTTCGAAAGAAAAAAAGAGCTGCCTATTTCTGGCAGGCTACGCCAGACTAGTCTCTCAGGTCTACGTATTCCGAATGAGAAGCTGTCCTTTATTTCCCCTCACATGCCGTATAAAAGTACAAAATGGCGTATAAAAGTACGAAAGCAATCACCAGATGTTCCGTGCTTTATTTTCCCTCACATGCCGTATAAATGTACAAAGGCGATCACCAGGTGTAATCAAGGTGTTCCGAATGAGTAGCTGCCCTTTATTTTCCCTCACATGCCATATAAATGTACAAAAGCAATAACCAGGTGTAATCGGTATTCCGAATGACTAGCTGTCCTCACATGCCGTATAAAAGTAAAACGAAAATAGAGAAATAAATAAATAAAAACTACCGCAATGTATCCACAAATCCCAAAACAATCCATAAAAAAACACATACACAAATACACATGACATGCATGACATGAGAGCCTTTAGAACTGGAGCGGTGGGTTAAAGAGTCTTTTGTGGCTAGCCAACTCTACCCACACACCCAGACAATGACAGCCACACATGGAGTAACTGTACGATAGCACAGTCACGAAAACACATGTTAGAGTATGATACATATAATATAGATGGTAGAAAAATGAAATTGGTAGCATGGTAAAAAAAAAGAAACATGTATATACACGGGCATATCTATCAATATACAACAATATCTTATGGGGAACACCAAACCGAAGAAAGTGAGAGGAAGAGAAGGGATAGAGGAGCGAGAACCTTACCTCTATGATTTTCCAGCATCACACCATCTGCAAGTAATTCCATCACAGCCCTGCTCGAAAGAAAGAGAGGGGGGGGTTGTTTTAGCTCTTGGACATACTGTAACCTCTGTCGTAGAAAATACTGAAGCCTACAGTAGCAAATACTGCCATCACCCTCTCCTTTCTTCCTCCACACATGTGCAGAATGATCGTAGGTTGGAAGACGAGTCACGCCACACAACACATGTCTATGAATATATTGTAGGCTAGTGGCCTCACTGTCAAGGGAGCTATAGCTCTATATATACCTTCTTTTGTGCAGGGGAAGCTCTTCTGCGCATGCGTACAGATGGTGCAGGACAGAATATATAGTAGAAATGGCTCAGCAGCGTGCCTGGGAGTGCGGTTGTGCAAGAGAATGGCGGGGGTACGGAGTTTACCTACGCATATTCACGCAGGGAAGCGTACAGAACACAACGCCTGGAACAAGACTGAATACCTAGTGACACAAAGGATCAATGGCCACTATTCCAGTGCCTCTCGCGGCTGTCACACCGTTCTACAAAAACTCCGTCCCACACGAAAACGAGCAGGATGCGGTAACTACAGTACACTGTATATCTGGAACGAAGAACATCCATACAGAGCTCCAAAAGCTGCAAACGTCGATCATCAATCAAGCGGTGTATACGTACGTATAAACCGACATCACGTGAGCTTTTCGCACTGCGAATATATATACGATATGCAGGCAATTTACACTGCCGAGCGCAATGCGCTTGTGATGGTAATAACTACACCCCTTTCTTATGCAAAGTCGAGGGCACGTGACACAAACGTCCCCTGCGCATGCGCAATCACGAAAGAAGCGCGGTAAATTTCCTCTAATGGAGCTTCGTCACCAATGACCTTATGACCCTTCCTGAAATACTATGTATAGCCCAGAAAGAGGGCCGTAACTGATGCCAATACGGTGCGTCTGCGTTCGCAGGCATGCCGGAAAACAAAGGTTCGTCGCAAATGTCGATTGAGCTCATTTTTGCGCCGATCCGTGGCTAACGCCCACCCACAATTGAATTCTCCGGAGGACACAACCACCCCATTAAGCAATACACCACAGGGGCACGGAGATATGTGAAAACACGTGAAACTATGTGGAAAACAGGAGATAAACGCTATGAGCATTTTGAAAAAGTGGAAGAAAGTGCGAATGTGAACTAATATGAAAGTTTAAAGAATGTGTACATCTGTGCAAATAAGGCTTATAGGCGCTAACCCTACAATTCTAATTAACGCTCACCCGCAATTCCAATTGGTGCCAACATAATAAATGTGTAAAAATGTAGAAGAGCCTGCAGATATGGAACCGAGCTCGAACACCCACCCGCAATTCCATTTGGTGTTCATCTACAAAGAAAAAGCAAAAGAAATCAACTTAGCCGGGGATAAACGTAGAACTGCTAATAAGATAACGTTTCCAATGCTTGTATAATTCCAATTGTCGCCGACGCACATTTACAACTAATGCCCACCAACAATTCCAATTATTGCCCGAGCACATTTCCAATTATTGCCCACCCACAATTCCAATTGGTGCCCACCCCCATATCCAATTAATGCCAACCCACAATTCCAGTTGGTGCCCACCCACATTTCCAATTCATGAAAATTAAAGATTTGGATGAAAAATAAACATTATAAAAGTGTCAAAAATGCAGAAGAAAGAGTGAATGTGAAATATAGACGCACAGTTTTGAAGTTTTGACCACGTTCATACTTCATGTTCAGACGATCTTATCCGTTTTAAGCGAAACAAACGGTAGATATGTTTATAAACGTCTGTGATATACACAGCTGCTACAAATTCATGCTCCACGTCATACTAGTTCTTGTTTTTCGCACACAACAAAAGATTTTCATCGATATTTTACGCGTGTTTTTTCATATATGCACAGTACGTTTATTGAGCTCGTTTTCAATGTTTTTTCTTTAATATTCCATTATTCTGCATTTTCATGCGTTTATACAGGCATGTTTGACGGCACCCTGATTTTGGTTATGAGGGTGTAATTGTGAGTGCGTTGTCAACGTTAACAGCATATAAAAGGGCGCGAGACTTTTTAATCAAAATTATCAAAATGTGTGTACACAAACATTTGCTAATTTAATATGGGAGAATAACCCTCTTTTTTCAATCCTTATTGGAACTTGTACACAAGAATTTTATCACTTATATTTCTTCTGTTTTCACCAATTCGACAGTAAAAGAACAATGTGGATAACGGTACATATGTTTAAAAACGTGTCATCTCCTCAAAATTCACGATCTATTACATTAGTGGCAAACCACATAACAATTTGCAGTTTAACGTGGAATATTGAATATGAACGTATATAATGTCATGTTAAACTCTTTGGGGCGGAGGACGCAAATATGCGTTAACGCGGAATGGAGACACACTATGCAATATAGATTTATTTATTGGGGAAAAAAACCACACTCACCCTAATCTTTGATGGCAAAATTATGGGACGTTATTTCTCTTTGCTTTTATCATATTGAGTCTCGTACTGCGTACAAATAGAATAGAATCATTGAGACTGTGGAATAACGGAAAAAACACAACCCTTGATGGGGCGATGATTGGCTAAAACACTATCTGGTCGGTCCTATATGATTCATGAAGCCTACGAAGAGGGGATTCCCGACGGAAGCTGACAGCACTACCCACCCTGAATCCAACGTGGGGCTCACACAAAAGATAATACAATCTCAGAACTGCAGACGATAGCCCTTACGTATAGCACAAATTGCACGCGGAGGCAATGCGGTTTGGCATTGCGAGCAAAAACGTAAAAGAGTAAGGGTAATTAACGTAGAATGAGATTCTTCCAACGTATATAGCATCAGATTTTCTACATAGTGATCTTGCTCTACCCTCTTCCTCTTCCCTTTCTCTGTGATTCTCCAGCCATTGATTCACAAACTTCCCAACTTCATTAACTAGGAACAGCGAGCTCAGATAAAGTTCCACGTTGAGCCGTCGTGCTCCACCTGCTTTTCGTTGCAAGCTTCGTCCTAGGTTCGACGATAGACAATTTTTTTTACTACGTGACGTCGGAAAGTTGCAAAGTCTGGGTACATAGACGGTTTTCGTTCAAATAGAACAAACAAATGCATCATTTGATGTTGGTCATTTTTACCTTCATATTTCATATTTACTTATTTTGGACTAGCATTTGCACTTATATAGGATTTTGTGCTCACTTATTAACTATTTTCTACGTTCATGGGCGTATATTTTCTGTTATTCGTATTTTCATGTTATTTTTGTTCATTTTCACCATCATATTCACTCGTTTTTTATCGGCTTGACCACTTTTCAACGTTCCGCGCGGAGGCGTGTCTCGAGGAGGAGGTTCGTTTCTTCTGTGTCTCCAATTACATTTCGACCTCGCCCCTCCCACTCAACGAGACAGGCCGTTCAACTTGAATAAACATGCTTCCTCTTCCTCTAACGAAAAAAGAGCGATACATCGTCGGATTCAGGCACGATTCACCTCCCGTACTGTTGCGCGTGGTGACGGAATACGTGGTAACGGACGGACGCTCGCTCGTTATTACCGACGCGCAGCGCCTTACACAGGCACGTTCCGCGTAATATTTCAGCGTCCGGGAGGTAGAGCCGCACGAGTGACAACGCCCGCCCTCTTACCTTTCACGCGCTCTGCCATGTTCATTGTGTCTAAAATATCTACCAAACCACACGTAAGTGTCGGTCGCGCGGTCCAATTCATGTGTTTACTACGAACATGATTGCCACTTTAGTTGAGGGGCCGTGCCTATCCACAGTTGTATATTAGTGTAGGGGATCGACTCACCACTGTTGCCCGGCATCAGGGCTAAAGTATATTCATGTTGCTATAGTCTTTTCATTGGGCTTTTTTGAGTGCAAAAAAACATACCATCATGCCATCTCCGGCGAGAACTGCTGTGTGACCCAAAGACAATTCTATTATTATCTGTTTGGCGCATGCGCAATTATATACGCAACTGCACTGGCAACTATGCATATCTCTGCACAAACTGCACGACGTATTTTGGCTCATATCCATGAATTGTTGGGTGGAAATGTACGTGCTATTTTCTTTGGCACTCTTTCCAGCTCATTTCAAATTCTTCGTACTACATGTGCACAGAATCTTTGGCGTTCAATTGCGATTGTCTCCCATGCTTCCACTCTATCTCATACTCAGAAATTCACGCGCACGTTTTAATTGGAATTTTTCGTGTGCGTAATTTGAAATACTGCGGTGAGTCGTCTGCCACGTTAGACTACGGTAACTACCACAACTTCATTGCTATTCGCGCCTTTGCACACCGTTACTGTCCATCCACATTTCGTAGTAGAAAAAGAAGTTCAACATCCGATTACCGTCCGTCCGGACTCACTATCGAGTACACACGTTATGACACATATGGTATGGCGCTAAAACCGATCGTAAACGGCAAAAAGTATGCACGACAACGTGGAATCAGTCCTCCGTAATATTCAATATCCGAGGTGGGCGGTGTGTGTGAGTGAATGTGGGTAGTTTTCATGCAGCGATCTGTATAGACCAAATCATTGTTAGTGACATTCTGACTGTTGTGTCGTTTTGAAGACGCTGATGAGCGGTAGTGTACGTGGGTATAGTAAGGAGTCTCCAATATGAATGTGAATATGGAACGAAAGAATGTGACTTCATTAAACTCATGAAATAGGAAAAATAAGGGAACAAATCTTTATGCTCAAACGCTATAAACTCGGGGATCTAGCTTCGTTGATTTGTCCGAACCGTTATCAGTATTTGTGCGTTTCCTCACTTCTTCGACAGTAAATGCCAAAACGGTACATATGTTTAAAAACATGTCATCTCCTTAAAATTCACGATCTATCAAGGATTGGCAAACCACATAACAATTTCCAGTTTAACGTGAAATATTGAATATTAACGTATTTGGGGCCGAGGACGCAAATATGCGTTAACTCGAAATGGATTCGCTCCGCGCGGAGTAGACCTCGACCCTTCGCCAGTTGGATCGTACTTACTTTGCCCACAAATAGACTGAAACCGTGACCTTTTGGGTACATACGACATCAAGCTCATCTAAGTCATCCCGTTCTTCGCCGGAGTCCGTAGTAATGGTATGTTTTTTCCACGCAAGAATAGCCACAAAAAATAGCTAAGAGAATCTGGTTATAAAATGCATACAGCAACGCCACGTGAAAAACATCCCCCTTCATGGTGCGCAACACGTTCATTTTGTCGAAGACACTGCGACCGCTGAACTAAAAAACGTGGATAATGTATTGACAAACGACGCATATTGTCTTTTGCACAGTATTTAATTCACAAATTCTTGCACGTTTCGGCTGAAGCTCATTTTACGTTAATTAACTCTTTGAGGGCGAATACAATTCGCGCTAGATGCCTTAGAGTTAGCTACATACAAGTCTTTCGAGTTTTATGTTGTGAGCTTCCGTCAGGAATCCCTCTCCGTAGGCTTCATGAATCATGTATGCGTCCCGCCAACACTGTTTTGGGGGTGGTTTGTGGCCAATTGAAGTTGGCCTCGTTTATCCTCACTCTTATTGCTTTTTTTGCTAGTGAAAGACACAATTCCAATTAACCCCCACCCATCTTTTCGACAGTAAATGCCAAGAATGTAGATAGCGGTACATATGTTGAAAAACGTGTCATCTCCTCAAAATTCACTAACTATCAAGGACTGGCAAACCACATAACAATTTCCAGTTTAAACGTGTAATATTGAATATGAACGTATATAATGTCATATAAATTCTTTGGTGCGGAGGACGCAAATATGCGTTATACGCGGAATGGATTCTCTCCGCGCGGAGTACCTCGACCCTTCGCCGGCTTTTGGGTACACAAGCAATTGTCGTTTTCAGTCCGGATGTCTATGAGTCACATGCATGATGGTATGTTTTTTTGCAGCGAGACGAGGATGGCATTGCAGACAAGATGACAAGGGGAGCGAGAGAATCAGAAATTACAGATCACTAAGTCACCGACCCACGTGAAGAACCTCCGTTGAGAACTGAAAGCCTAGCTTTGCTTTTGCTTCATGGTAGTACTGGGGATTTTCATTCATCTGTTGTATCATTGCCTCTCATCAAAACAACATGCTGTACAAAGCTGAAGCTCATTTTACGTTTCGTCTTTACGCGCATATGTATGCACGCAATGCGCGGCCTGCATTGCCCTCCGCGTGCATTTGCGCTATACGCAAGGATACTCACGCTATGTTGTATTCAGGGCAGCGAAGTTTTGCTGTTATAGCTATATACACGTCTTTCGCGTTTATGTGGTGTCGTTCGATAGGCTTCATGTGCGCATGTTGTGAAGCAGATAGTGTTCAAGCACTGTTTGGGGGGTGAGATGCAAATATTACTTATGACATAGCGTACAAATGCTCTGAATAAAGATTAATAGTATAGAATCATTGAGACTGGGAATAACGGAAAAAAAAACAAGAGGACAATATGATAAAAGCAAAGACAAATGACGTCCCATAATTTTTCCATCAAAGATTAGGTGAGTGTCGTTTTTTCCCCAATAAATAAATCTCTATTACATTGTGTCTGGTGTTTACCGGCACGGACACACAAACAATTCTTACACGTATTTTGCTCATATGCATGAATTGTTATTCTCATTTGCAAATTCTGTACCTAATTCGCACACATATGAGTGGGCGTCAATTGGATTGTCACCGTCATTTTGCGTTTATCTAGGGTTAACTCCCACATCTTCGTGCTTACTGTCCATCCTCATTTGACTATAGAGTACACACATATATACACATTATGGCATGCTCCGTAAATACTCATATATCCGAGGGTGTGGTGGCTGCGTTAATGAGTCAATGTGGGTTTTCCACAACGATCTGATAAGAAAACAATGGTTAGTGACATTTCTGGAGGTGGTTGATGAGCGGTAGTGTACGTGGTATACGAAGGAGTCTTCAATATCAGCCCGCTACAATTGAGCGCTAGCTCGCTCGAACAAATGGTGAACCTTTCTCGCCGAACAAATTGTCATGATGTAAGAGATAAACGTGTGAATATCGAACGAAAGAATGTGACTGTCATGAATAGGGAACAAACTTTATGCACGTTATCGTGTGGAAATTTTATGATCCGGAGTCTAGACCGACTTCGTTGTTGTCCGAACCGTTATCAGTATTTGTGCGTTTCCTCACTTCTTCGAAAGTAAATGCCATGTGGATAACGGTACATATGTTTAAAAACGTGTCATCTCCTCAAAATTCACGATCTATCAACAATTTCCAGTTTAACGTGAAATATTGAATATGAACGTATATAATGTGATATTAAACTCTTTGGGGCCGAGGACGCAAATATGCGTTAACTCGAAATGGATTCCCTCCGCGCGGAGTAGACCTCGACCCTTCGCCGGCTTGAAATAGACTGAAACCGTGACCTTTTTGGTACATACGACATCAAGACCAAACGCAGCTCACCTGTCATCCATTTCTTCGCCGGAGTCGAGTGTGATGTATCCACGCAAGAATAGCCACAAAAAAAGCTAATTGAGAGATTGACTGGACGAACGAAGAGAAGGCGGCAATTATGTGTCATTTATAAAATGCATACAGCAACGCCACGTGAAAAACATCCGCCTTCATGGTGCGCAACACGTTCATTTTGTCGAAGACACGCGACCGCTAACTAAAAACGTGGATAAATTATTGACAACGCGCATATTGTCTTTTGCACAGTATTTTACTTCACAAATTCCTTGCAAGCTCATTTTCGTTACATTAACCTCTTTGAGAGCTGTTACAATCGCGCTATCACGCAAGGGCTACTGATTGTATTTCTGTTTTTGTGTGAGCCCCATTTTTTTCAGGGTGGGTATCTCAGGGAATTTGGCAATATTAGAGTTAGCTACAAACACGCCTTTCGAGTTTTATGTTTGCGAGCTTCCGTCAGGAATCCCCTCTTCGTAGGCTTCATGAATCATGTATGCGCCCTGCCAACCTGTTTTGGGGGTGACGTACTTAAAAGTTCGTGTTTGTGGCCAATTGAAGTTGGCCTCGTTTATTCCTCTTTTTTCATAGATACAACGTTCTTTATCACGTTTATGATCTAGTCGATGAGGCAACCCCAATGGAATTGGTGGGTGGGCAGTATGGAAATATGGGTGGGCACCATTGGAATTGTGGGTTGGCATTAATTGGAAAGATAGGTGGCACTAATTGAATGTCGGGTGTCCATTAGTAGGAAATGTCCGTGGGCGACAATTGATTTCATTTTAATTGTGGGTTGGCACTAAGTGGAAATGTGCTGCGTCGACTTTGTTTATCCTCTACCACCCACTTTACATGATTACTTTTGGAAAAACACGTTCATAAACACGTTTCTGTTTCCGTTTTCTCACGTTTCTTTTGTAATTGGAGATGGGCACCAAATGGAATTGTGGGTTGTAACGATTTAATATGAGATGTGGTCGGAGCTAATTCGATTGTATAGGCATTGGCTAGTTGTTCATATCTCACCGTTACATTCTGCATTTCTAAATTTTTAGTCCGCGTATCAGCGAGCATTTGTTTTCCATGGTCATACACACGTTCTTGTGCGTTTCACACATTGTGAATTGTGGGTGGCGCGTTAATGGAGAATGGTTGTGGGCGCCATATATACGACTTTTAGACAGCGGGCGCTAAGCGAATGCCACAGCGCGCGCTGGCGCGGTAGTGCTCAGGGCCAGGGCGCATGCGCAGCACATTGCGCCCGCTGGGCGCGCTTGAATGGGCGAAGATTGAAATTGGGATCAACCTAGCAGCCAGGTTTTCTTCGCGAAAGTTGTAAACAATGGCCAAGTTCACCAGCTGGCGACCGACTACGTCTCTCCCGTCTGCAGTCTCAGCTCTGGCAGTTAGTCCGACTGGTTGACCAAGTCACGTCACGGATGCTGCAATCTATCTTTCCCACTACCTCGTCTCTTGGATTTGCTTCTCTCCGTTGTGGCTTGTGATATCCACCTCATCTTCACTTCCCACCAACAGCAGCTTCAATCCTCACTCCGGGTAGGCATTTCATGTGCTCTACCCTTGTATGAGCTCGGCGGCGGCCTAACCTAGAGTCCCTGCGGCTTATTATAGCGAGCTAAGAACGCCAGTCTTCATTCTACGTTTTCTTCCACGTTCATATTTCTTATTCACACACTCAGGTTTGACAGCAATTGTACCATTTTGCGTCTAGCTGCGTCTGTTCGATGTGTGTCTGAGCATTGTACGTTCTTATTGGCTTTTGCTACTCCAAATTGTCTTCTTTTTCTTCTTTTTAACCTCCACGCTGACACGTCATTCAAACGCTTATTAAGTGGGCACCAATTGGAATTGGGGGTGGGCGTTAATTGGAAGTGTGGGTTGTTGCCAGACACATGGCACCCTGACGTAGCAAAACTTTGCCACCTACCCAATCAGAGCGTCCTCCACAACAGCGGCCGCTGCCGACGTGGCCGATCCTATAAGCGCAGCCCGTATCTCTCTCACAAGAGCGGCGTAGGTGAGTGGCTGCCCGTCTTCGTAGCGAAATCCCGCCGAGAGATGTAGCTGAGGAGAGCCTCCACCGGACAAAGCGTTCTCCCGAGACAAATGGTCACTCCCAGGCGGAATGGATCCGGCTTTTATGCACCTAGAATCGACGAGCACATCTTCTATCGACAGGTGCGCTCCCGGATCATACGCCGACGCAGACGGCTCCCCTGACCTCAGGACGTTAGTGTACGCAATATAACAAAAGGCAACGGACAGGAGAGCAGGCAATAAATGTTAGGCCTGTGGAGAACGGTTTCTTGCCGATGTCAGACCTTGAGACTTGTGGATGCCAGCTTGAGGGGCAGCTGCATGCGGCGAAGAGGAGTGATGGGTACTGTGCCGCCATGGAAAGTGGGGCCAGAGTAGCTGTCAGGTGGTCCACCAGTCCTGTAACAGATGGCGTGGACAGTTCCCATTGCTCCATTGACGAGGCCAGCATCAACCCAGAGGTTGCTGGTGAGCATAACACATGCTGACTTGGCAAGGCAGATGACTGCCTCCAGTACTCCTGCATCATCAGGCTGCATTGGGTCAAGTGTGAACTGCCGATGGGCTGACCACTGGCCTGGAGCTGAGCCACGTTGTACTCGACCACAGCTTCTACAGTGGGGATGAGGTGGAGGGCATGGAGAAGGTGAGAGAACTTGGGACTCTGGTGGGCGTTCGGGTCATGAGGTGGTTCCAGTCGGCCACTATGACCGTGGCATCTCTCAGTCAGTATCAGAACTTGACTTGTTCTTGCCTGACGTAGGTACACAGCCTGTTGGAAGGCCTGGTAGGCAGCTCTCCCCTGATCAGAGAGTTCTGAGCGAGAGTCAGTGGTGTAGGAGGAAGCTGGCCATAATCTCTCCAAAGACCTCCTGGGAATGGTGAGGGAAGGTGTGGCAAAGACATCTGTCCACCCACCATCGACATCTCATCGATGATGAGATACCTGACCTGTGATTGGTGAGTCTCTCTCCTTCCAGGTCCTTGAACTCTCCTCTGGTGGGGAGTGGAGGGTGTGGCCATCAATGTTGAAGGATTAGGTAGGACTTCCCTGTGCCAGATGTGCCAGAGACCATCATCCGGAGAGGCTGAGGACTTTTGGCTGAGTGCAAGGTTGTGACCCCCCTCTTTACAAGCAACGTGGCAGGGGACTATTGCGTAGTTTACCAGTTTGCGAAGGGTGTTGCAAATTTTAAAGGAGTTTTCTTGTATTCCTGAATCATCCTTCAGTATGGTGATGCGAAAAACTGTGCACCACCACCACACTTCACCGGCAGCCTCACTGTAGCGCCAGCTCGACAAAGGGGTCAATCACGCAGTTTCTACACCTTAATTACAAGTTTTCTTGCTATGAAGCAAACTGGAGGAAAGGAATAGATCATAACCAGAAGGAAACTGGCTGAAAACACTAAAGATAAGATGACTATAGAGAGGGTGAGTGAGTGCTGGGGTGGGAAAAATGAACGGGTATTGCAGCTGCAGCAGAAATACTGACAAAGACCACATGGCGGCTGATTGTGTCTGCTCATGGCCATCTGCTCCATCGTGATGTTAACCTCACTTAACCCTTTGGACGCCATGGGTATCTGCTTAAATAGGCAGAAATTGATGTACAAAGTATTAGCGCAAAGTATTATCGCCAAATTCTTATGAAGCTCTGGACGCATTTATGTGTCCGCGGCTGGTTAAGTGTTACTCCCTGATCAAATTCTACGGTTCATATTGCAACATGGATGCAGGCTAATATCCTCTTTTGTGTCATAATGGATCACCTCAATAAACAGCCATTGTTTTGAGAGCTACATTATGGCCACCTTGTAGTCTCGGTGTCACACATAAGGGGTGTTGAACAACCTGGCTCTGTTTAGGGACAATAGAGCTTATTTCCCTTTTGCAAAGAGGTTGATATTGTTGTGGGAAGACTGACCAATACCAATAGGGGGAACAGCATGGGGTTCCTGTTTACGGTAGACCCCTGACAAAAACCAGGTTAATTGATCATAATTAAGAAAGCGCCAGCAAAAACTGGCCTTAACCCCAGGGATTACGCTGGGCACTCAACCGCATTGGGGTGGCCACAACAGAAGGGGCCTGCGGCCTGAATGACTCAACGTTCAAGATGCTAGGCAGGTGGTCTATCTATTATACAGACTCCTAGAGAACAATTGGCCGGAGTATTAGGTCAGCTCACTCACTACACATAACACCTAGTCCCACGTACTGTTTTTATCCATGCTCTGTCATGTGTCATTGCGCTCATGTAGCAATATTGTTATGACGGTGAAGAATGGAGGGCTATCATGGTTTTGCAATAATTATTAGTTTCTGTTCTTTTCATGGGCTCGTGATGGGACGTTTGAGGATACCTCTCAGGCTCGTCATGATACGTACATAGCATCAACAAACTGTGGTAATACTTTCAGTGCCAGATACACAGCTATACACTCTGGTCCCCGAAAGTTCGACAGGAGCAAAAGATGGCTAATTGGATCACGAAGGCAATTGTACTGAATATACTCTTGGGTATAGCCGCAGACTCCAACTTTTTACCTCCATAAGCGGACCTACACTCATACTTCAGAGCCTGTGAGAGCTAAAAACTGTGATAGCTTTGTCCGTATGTTAGGATAGATGCTCCATCTGGGAATTAAAGATGTCCAAACTGGCAAAAGTAAAGCTCTATGAAAAGTATTTCATAGTGCATCCAATAAATACATCCGGCCTAACTTCCTGTTGATCTTCATCTGGTGTGGCTTGCGCTTATGCACATGTGCACAAATGAACACAGGCACGCGTTTATAGTGCTGAGGTTTGTGCTTTCCATATTGACAACAGACTAGTGTAAAGCCACAAATGTTCGCAGTACTTGCACTGATATGGTGGTAGTAAGACAGTGGTTAAGTTAGTGAAGCTATCTCTGTAAAGTCAATGGAATATCATACAGTTACCAAGCATTTACACAACCATAGTGTTCTCTTGTTTATAGTGCTGAGTGTTTGCAGTTTGTGCTTTCCATGTTGACAACAGACTAGCGCAAAGCCACAAATGTTCGCCAGTATTGGCACTGATATGGATGGTGGTAGTAAGACAGTGGTTAAGGTTAATGAAGTTATCTCTGTAAAGTCACGGGAATATCATACAGTTACGGAGCATTTACACAACCATAGTGTTCTCTTGTCAACAAACAACAGCACTTCACAGCATTTGTTGTTCATCATGTACCTAAACGGGAATAAACAGTAGTATAAATTGCACTGGCCACAAATTGACCCCAACAGGGCTGACTACATTCAAGAGCTTGTGCTTTTGTATGTAGTGAAAAAGGTTTAGCGCTCACGCTGGGCAGCTGGTGATGGTTGTCGTGATGGAAACCCGGGCACGTTGACTGGAGAGAATGCCACACTCGTACTGGGGTATTTATTAACAGTGCAGGCATGTACTGTGAGGTTACTGTACTTGGTTGTCTGTCAGACTTTTACTACATTCCATTTCAAATTTCGTCATGTGCTCATTGTTAGGGAATGCGAACAAGTGATAAACCCCCACCGAATTTTGCCTCTTTGCGTGCTTGACATAGGGCGAGTATCGAGTCTCATAACACTATACTGGTGTCCAAACTAGCGAGAGACTATAAAGTGGCCTTGTTGTCTATTGCAGTCAAGATGAACAAATACACTTTCAAATACGCACCGTTTCGACTTCGAAGTCTTTCTCAGTGTGATGATTTTACAAAGAATAGGTTGAGGTGCAATGCACCATGTAGATGGAATCCCAAGAACAAAGGGTCTAAAACCATAGGCAGAGAAAAACATAAATAAATTGAAAAGAAACTAAAGTGCAAACCCTCAGCGAACTGTGGTATTGATAATTGATGGGCTGGGCTATAAATTACTATGCGTGGTCTCTCGCTTGTAGCTCGCTGGGCTAGCAACTGTAGTACATAGCATGTGGAGTCGCACATACACACCTTTCGTTTCAACCCTGTGCTAATTTGCTTGTTCACACACCATAAATCACTCTTATTTTGTTGTCTTGTTGCGCGTAGTGACAGAAAACATGGTAACAGACAGACAGACACACACACAAACGGACCAAGTACAGCAACCCTCACTGCGCATGCGCGCCGAAGGTGCACTTAAGTGGAAACCCTTGGTGAACTGCCCATGCGTGGTACCACTAATTGATGGGCTGGGCTACTAGTATGTGTTTACTCGTCTCCCGCTATTAGCTGGTGGGGAGCCTCACACAGGCTGCTACAGCAGTAGATAGCATGCGGGAGTCGATACGCGCCCTTTATTGTGCCTTCAAGATACACAGAGCAAGCAGACCCGGTCGAGGTAAACTGGTGCTAATTTGAATATTGGCTTGTTCACCTTTCGCTGATTTCCTGCGCCTAGTGGCATAAAACGTGGCAACAGACAGACAGACTTGTTCCGTCACAAATAAGTTGTGTAGCACTTCGTTCCCTAGATCGATATCGTTACTGTGACATTCACATGCATGTCAACTCCTGCAGGACTTGGCTACGCTTGTCTCGTCCATAGTAGCTTCTGGCAACTGCCTTGATTCATACGTGATTTTTGTGGAGTAATTGAATGCTTTGAGATTGTAGACTTTAGGGGACGATTATATAATAAGGCATCTGGTTCCTGTAGCATAACAATGGCGGAGCTCTTCAGCAGTATTCTCCAGCCAAAAATGATCCCTGAACAGTATTTGATCATGTGAGGTAGAATTAAAGACAGCAGAGAGGGATTGGATTCGACCAATCTTGAATTTGCTCCTGAAAGAGATGGAATTTTCATTTTGATGGGCAGTCTTGAAAGACCATCACCATTGCTGTGCAAACGATAGCTCACCTCTGGAGTCTCGCAGCAAGTAATGGAGAGATAACCTTGTTAGAACTGAAACTTTCTGAGTGGTTTGTGGTTGGTGGATGAACTTTTTTCCATAGCGGTATTCATCACAATTCTTGACCTCAAGTAGCACCTCTTTTTTTAGCTGTACATAGTTCCTTTTGCTAGAAGTTAAGGTGTGCGACGCAATAAGTTGCTCAACATGCTCTCACTCACCAGGCGGAGGCATCTGTTGTCAAAGGACGTGAAGATGTGAGTTGGGGCTTTAAGGGCTTGGTGATCCGCCTTGGTTGAGGTATACAAAGAACACTCTCAAATATGAACACAGTTTGAATTCCTTCTTCATTTTCATGTCCTAAGAATATGACTACAGACCTCAACACCAATAACCATTCAAATCTCCAGATGCGATGGTTCATCACCACATACATAGCTGATAACACCTGGAATACCCTGAAAGACAGTGTTCACCAGCTTTAAGCAATGGTAAAAGTAGCGATACAAGACTTGGTGGGTATTGCTTTGCGGATTATTCGTCAAACTATACATACCATGCAGTAGTTAGTAGTAACAACCGGACGACTCCGTGGACTAGACTATATATATATATATATTTTTTATACACAACACTTTTTTAACAATCATGTTAATATTTTGCGCGTAATTATAATCATTCCGGCATGTTGGTCTGTTCACCGTTACAGTTTGTATATAAAAAAGAGGCATATAGGGATGGTGTAAGGGAGACAAGATAGGGATGGGATACATGGTTAATGAACAGATTAGAGCACGCTGACACCCCCGACCCAATCACACAATCCCTACATTGTTGCCTTGTGTGGCACTAGTTAACTCCATTTGGGCACTTGGTTACTCAGTAGCATGACTTTTCAAGCTACACATTGTTATGGTCACGGTGTTGATAACTCAGTAGCATGACTTTTTTCTCAAGCTTTAAGTCCTGACTAATGTAATGTTGAATGTTTAACCTAGGTAACAATACAGGGATTGTGTGATGGGGTTGGGGGTGTCAGCGTGCTCAAATCTGTTCATTAATCATGCTTCATGCATCTAGTCTCCCTTTTTTTTTTATACCATCCCTATATGCCGCATTTCTTAATTCGCAGGATATTTAATTTACTTGTCTCCACTCATTTTATAACATATATCTCTGTGAAGGGGGGCAAGCATATAAAAATTAATAAAATGGCTGTTGTTGTGATGGAATACGGTTGTGTACAAATTTTTATCTCCATGTGGCTGCCGTTAGCAACTTTGAAGAGTGAAGAAGTAAAGGCCTGAAGCTATTAACCCTCGGTGCGCATGCGCAGCGAGGGTTACTGTAGTTGGGTCTGTGTGTCTGTCTCTCTGTTACTCTTCATCTCACTTCTCGAGTGTTCATTCGTCTCACAAAGGATACCACCTACTGAACAGCAATGAAGGTTAGAAATTTCGAACGGTTTTCTCTGAAAACGCTCCGTTGCAAAACTAGAGCGCTTCCACCATTGTACGGCTAGTGCGTAGTCGGCCATTTTTATCGCTGCGGAAAATGCGCATGCGCTTATAGTTTGAACAGGCTTTAACCTCGACCGGGCATGTATCGACTCCCGCATGCTATCTACTACTGTAGCTATTCCGTGTCAGACTCTCCGCGAGCTACTAGCGTGGATACCACGAGTAAAAAGCCCAGCCCATCAATTACACCAAAGTTGGTTTGGTGTTCTCAGTCCAGGATTTGATGCTGATCCAGCATGCTTGGTAAAGCAGGTATATATCTCAGTTTCGGCAAACAGCAGGCTCCCCTCGTGAAGTGCAGAGCGACCACTGCTTGAAACTTGTAATAAGTAGAATATGCCTTGGAAATCTTCCTGTTGTCATAAAAGTTTAAATTAATCTCTGTATAGGAATATTGGCGGTACGATAAAAGCTGTCTCATGTTGTCATCTGTGACAGGTTTGGTCAGCAAAGGTGCAATGGTGTTTTTAGGCTGCCAATTTGACCAAAGCAGAAGGTGAGTTACAGCACTTCCTTTGCAGGCTCAGACTCCGAGACAATGGCAATGTCTAGGGCAGCAACGAAGCCATTTTACAGTGCACTGGCAACTTAACGAGCTTCATAGGGCAACCAGTCAAGACTTGCTTGCAAGACTACGCAAGCAGTTCCAGTGGTGTATGTTTCTCCGGCATGATGCTATAGGCCATCCATCAGTGTGTGACGTGCTTACATGTGTAGGTTATACGATGGTGGTGCGTGGTCTACTGGTTGTACACGAGTGGCCAGATTTGATAGGGCACGAGGGCGTAGCCCGAGTGGTCTATCAAAACTGAGGCCATGAGTGTGCAATCAGTAGACCACAAGCCAATGCCATCGTATAACGTGTTTGTATGATGACATCCGGCGGTAAGGCTCTGACCAATGAGATTGCGCAAAAGCTTTCAAAACACCCTCTTATTAGCACACACCATCGAGTGTACGGGGGACGGGGAGAGCAATCGATCGGAAGAGAGACAGCTGCAATAAGCGCTTTAGTTTAGTCAAGCTGGGCGGTTGTGCAGAAGCCATGGTCATTTCTCGAGAGTTCAACGTTACAGGTACGTCAAAGCTATACTTTTTGCTGCTAGACTTCACACGAGTTTTGTAGCTGCCGCTCTGGCTCGCTTTCTCTCCCGCTATACCCAGCACTCTCCTGTTGCAGTAGCAAGAAAGATGAAAGTCACCGAATACTGTTCCTGTCCACGGGAGCCTACGCGTCGGGAAGCAGCTTTCGCTAGTTTTCAGACCGCGTATATACCAGAGCAATTTCTGGCCATTCTAGCCTGAAAACACCCCCTTCTGATAAAGAAAGAGCAGTACACAAAGAGTGTAAAAGCCACCAATTGCATTCCACGCTGCCAATTTCCTACTATCGTCTAACTCCTGTAGACCCACTGTGGTTTATGCAAATGAGTTGACATACAGCTAAAGTATGGGGAAATTGTATGGCCTCTTTATGTTCTAACTACCTGTAGACTGAGCAGGAAGCGCTCACTAAGCATCTACGTTGTTTGGACTAGCTGGAATTCCTTTGATCTTACTCTCAGTCATCATACAAGATGTTGTACACTATTGTAGGCTGACAGGTTTAGCTACACTTTCCAGGACCAGATATTGATCGTACAACTGTCAGTGCGTGATGGAATGGTGGTCAGTATGTAAAGGACAGTAACATGGTCGCATGAGTCCAAATTAACGTTCATTTATCTCTTTGCAGGGCTTAACCACATAATAATACTACTGTAAATCCCTTTATTTTTGTGGTCCTATAATTTTCGCGACATTCGCGATTTCCTGGCGGTCGCTAAAATTTTGGAGTCTCAGCTACGATGCAAGCGTCCCAGAGGTACCTACACATACTACTCGCCTGAATCACGTGCTAAAATTGGAAAGTTCGCGGCCGAATCAAGGAAGCCATTGAGAAGTATTCTAAAGAGATGGTAAAGCCGGTGAATGAGAGTACTGTACAGGGTTTGAAGAAACGCTACTATGAAGCCTTGAAACAAAACAGAACGGGCGAGCCTGTCATGCAACTCGAGCATGGTCTTCATGGACGACCTCTCAAGCTGGGGGATCTAGATTCTAATGTTCAGGATTATATTAACTTTGCTTATCTGGTGGAGTGGTCAATAGAGCTATTGTTATCGCTGCCTCTCCTCATTGTTGTGTGAGCATGGAGGCACAATTCAATTGAGAAAGAAATGGGCAGATACTCTGTTATCGTGGATGAATGCAAGGCAAGGTTCTGACGGATTTCCCTGAGATCAAGCTTGCCCTTTTGAAGCGTATTTTTGATTGTGTTCAAGTGCATAAGATACCCCAGAGATTACTATCAACTGGGACCAGACAGGTGCTAAATATGTACCACTAGTGCGTTGACATTGGCAGAGGAAGGGTCAAGACAGATTCACGTTATTTGCAAGGAAGATAAGCGAGAAATGACTGTTCTTCTATCATGCACAATGTATGGCTTTCTGCTCCCTCCATACTTCATCTAGTGTGCTATAACAAATACCAATATTACATTTCCACCTGGATGGGACATTCATCGTTCAGAGAACCACTGGAGTACAGAAGCTACCACGCTACACTTTCATTGACTGTGTTCTTGTCCCCAATGTGCAGTCCATCAAGCAAACATTGGGCTTGGATAAGGATTACTTCTCTCTTGCACCTTTTGACGTCTCTGCTGCACACAGGCGTGAAAGTGTTCTTTAAAAACCTGGAAAAACATACTGCTTTATACCACCTAATTGCACGGGAGAGCTTCAGCCACTGGATCTTACAGTCACTAAAAGCATGTTTTATCATGTGGTATGCTGGACTGGTCAAGGACCAGTTGAGAGATGGAGTGCAGCTGGAAAATATTAAGCTAGATCTCCGCATAGCAGTCCTGAAGCCACTTCATGCAAACTGGCTTATTGCACTTATTTCTAGTGATGTGATCATTGAAGGATTTGTAAAGCCGCAATTAAGGATTCTGTAGTCTGTTCACTGCAAAGTCACTTTTGCATCACTGGTTCTGTAGTACTACTGTCCTCATGCTGTCATCACCAAAATTGCTAAAATAAAAGTGGTTCACATTGCTAAAATAAAGGGGGGTGAAAATAAAGCGATTTACAGTATGCAACTAGCATCCGTTGTGGCAACTGCAGTAACATTCTCTTTTGCTATAGTCCTACAACAGAAGAAATGACCAATGACCACAGAGAAATACCTAGGATGTCATAATAAGTAATTTCTGGCACTGCACATGACATGGCTGGACACTTTAAAATACCTGTGCAAGAACCACACAATGGCTCACCTTGCTGTACTTTCAATCATATCTTGCTTATTCACTTGAAGTATCTGTTGCCGATGAAAATACTGCATTTCAGGTGTTATATGCTGAAGAAACATCAAAGAGCCTCTTGACCCAGGAGAAATTGGGCTGTCTAACTGGATGAAAAAAACATGGGATTAGAAACATAGCTTTTAGACGAAGTTAATTATGAAAAGCACTAAAGTGAAACCCTCGGTGAACTGTGCATGCGCGGTACTGCTAATTGATGGGCTGGGCTATTAGTAGTAAGTGTTTACTTGTGGTCTCCCACTAGTAGCTCGCAGAGAGTCTGACACGTGCTAGCTACAGTAGTAGATAGCATGCGGGAGTCGATACACGTCCTTCGTTGTGACTTCTTTTGCCTTCAAGATACACAGAGGAAGCAGACTCGGTCGAGGTAAGCCTGTGCTAATTAGCAATTGGCTTGTTCATTTGGTTTTCACACCATAACTTTTGAATGCAGTATTTCTACGAATATCGCCATTAAATCAAGCAAATGTAGCGCCGAACCTATTCGCGTAGACTTTTGGCGATCTTGTTGCACCTAGTGGCAGAAAATGGGAACGGACACACAGAAACACCGACCAAGTACTCTAACCCTCGCTGCGCATGCGCAGCGAGGGTTAGTAATGACACGCGGGTCGGTGGGAAGGGCCCCGACAGTACAGTATATATTGTAGCCACATCGCATGCGCTGGTAGTCTCAGGCCACGTGTAGCGACAAAGAATCGATTGACCAGGACAGCACAGGTACAACTTTCCGTGGTATGCACTTCTCCCTCTTTCTCTAACACTCTGTTGCGTAAGCTTGCCTGTGTAACGTGATCGGCAATGGGCTGGGATCAGGGGTTTCCCCCCTCTCCATAAACCCCCTTCCTTTCCTGCACCACCACAGCAAGGAATGCTAATTAGGGGGTGGAGCTTCTAGCCCAGCACCTCTGCCCAACTACACCAGCACAATGCTGGTGGTATTTCCTCATCTCTATGGGGAGTAAGTTAATGTGGGTGTACAGTGCTTTGCACATTGATATCTATGGTGAATAACCAACCACTTTGGCTGCTGCCTTTCTCACCTTTAGACCCCCCAGGGCGGTTATTTGAGGTACCTCAAAAATGGGTGTTCTCCAGGATGCTCAACTACCTGAATTTGGCAGAGGTCTCTACGCAGCTGACGATGTTCCAACAGGCTGCAAAGGGCAAAGAAGAGCCCATTGTAGAAAATAATGGTGTCCAGGAGAGTCTGTGGAGTATATTCCCAGAGAGTGCTTCCTTCCTCCTCTGAACTCTGCCTGCTTTTTCGACACCCAATTTCATCAGCCTGTTGCCTCTTCATTTCAACGTCTAGTGATGCCCTGAAGCTATAAACTGTAGGTGGCAAAAGAAATCCACTTGGGGATTCCCAGACTGACGTACATACCTCATCAGGCCACACACAATATGGTGTAACTGTTAGGTTGATATACTTTACCTGTTTTCTTTTTCGCCTCAAGAATGAACATGGTTAGCCAGTGTGCAAGCTCTTCCAGTGGCAACTGATCTGAACTACCTATCTCAGTGCCTGTGATATGACGACGATGCTCCCTCCATTCGTTCCAGATATTTGTGCAGTACTTTGTGTCCTGCTGTGTCTTCTTTTCTCCCTAGCAATGAGAACCTCGGCTGCACTTTGCGGAGGAGCAAAGTGTGTCTATGTGTGGTCGATGGCTGCAGGGTGGTGTCGGTGGGAGGAGCTGGAGGAAGGCTCCCCTGCACATGTGCACGCTTGTCGGTGGGAAGGGCTGGAGCTAGAGGAGGGGCGTAGCTGGTCAAAACATCGCCTTTTGGTTGCTATGGACGTGCAGAGCCCGCTCTGAATAAGTTACAGGCTCGTCCAATGAAATGTAAGCAAATTAGAAGGCCTCAGGCCGTCCTCGCTACGCTCGGACTCTACAGCCCAGGGCCCTATCGCGTATCGCGTAGATTTCATGGACTTGCTGTCGAACTATTATGTAGTAATGATAGAAGTAATGATAGTGTTTGAGCCTAGAGTGAAGTGGCAGCTTGTGAACGGACCACGGCAGTACATCATGGCTATATTCACAACGACGGAGCATAGACTACCACAATTTCAGTAAATAACGATGGTTAGAGGCAACCATAAACTTGTACTCTAGATCCTATTACTACTCTAGTTAAGGGATACCGCAATGTTGCCATACCCTGACGCTTTGGTAAGTAAAACTTACCTCAGCAATTGTCATCAATTTGGCTTCATTAACATCCTCTTCACTGAATTCTCCACAGAAACACCATTGTATGCACTTATCAAATAGGTGTAAAGTAGTGTCTGCGTTAGGGTCCCTAGAAAAAAAGAAGTGATTGTGCAGTTTAACATATCGCATGTACGTATGCCCACATAACCATGCGAAAAGTTTGGTAAAAACCACTGTTAAGGTGGCAGCAGAAATATAAAGCTGGGGGATATTACATCGCCAGTTATACCAGCAACACAGAGTAAATTAGTGTGTAATTGCAGACAAAGTCGGAAGATTTGCAACTACAAGAGGTACTCAATACATTTAAGACTCTTGTACTTAGAGGACTACTGGGTATCTCGTGTCGTGTGCTATGCCTAAAATTAACCTTTGCGAAGGCTCACCTTTGCCACATGTGAACAAGAAATGAGGCAAAAAGAAGTGAGAGGGTTGAACTCGACTACGATATAGGGATTCCTGGACAGGAAGTGTCTTAGAGACGCAGACAGTCATCCTGGAGAGAAGAAGTTAGTTGCAGCAGTTCTTTCTAAGTACACCGAAAGTACGAACTCCTGTGAAAGCATCCATGTAGAGTCAGAAATATTTTGTGATTTGGCAATAATGTGTGTTTATGTTTGGCCAATGTGAGTGTATGTTAGGAGGCTATGTTGCCAAATTCACCTCTGTTCACATAGCTTACAAGTGTTAGTGAATGTGCACCGTGTGGTAGCAGGTAGTGAGACGCAAAACCGCTGCCACAGCTGAAAGCATTCAAAACATGTTGCATACAACGTTGACATGCAACGTTAAAGTGATCATGTGGAGTGGGATTGATGTGCCCCTCAATAACCCTCCGTGTGCAGGAGCAGCGAGGGTTACTGTAGTTTTCGCCTTTTCTGTCTGTCTGTCCGTTACCCGAATCGCTTCAGAAACAACACCACGCATTCAGCGTCGGAAAAATCTCTAAAACTGCTGCGTTCGACAGTTACGGCGTGAAACATGATCGAAAAAGCCAATATGCAAATAACTACTGGCTTACCACGAGCACATTTCGCCTGTTCGCATACCGTGGAAGCAATAGAAGTTACCACAGACGGCGACTTTCGCTATGCCTAAAACGCTATCTAACCCATGTCAGACAAAGAGAGTTAGCTAGAGACCACGACACGAGTAAAAGATGACAGCGTAGCCCTGCCCATTAATTAGTGGTACTGACCGGTGCATGCGCAATGCGGGCACTCAACTGTGTTACATATATCTTTTGGCGCTTGCGCATGCGCAAAGCGGAAATGGTACAAAGGTCACGCTACCAGCACGACATGTCTTCCGATGGTCCAGGGCAAAGCAAATTGTTGCTCAGCTGCTTTCCAAGATTGAGGACCCCTTCAGACTCTATTTCCCTCACACCTGAAGGAAAGTGACGTTTCTAGCGGCGATAATACAACAAGTGAAGTCGCTGTCGTGGAGGACCGTTAAGATAACAGATTTGTGTTTGAACCCATGCAGCCCAGAAATATTTCGTGTAAGTTCGGTATTCAATCCAAGTGGATTGGTTTGATAAGGAAATGGTTTGATTGGGATGACAAGAAAAACCCCGTGTATTGCCATCCGTGCTGTTTGGCAGTCAGGCTAAATTTTAATCTGTCAAAAAAGGCTGAGCCTGCATTTTCCAAAGTGGGCTTATGGAACTGGAAGGACGCAGTTAGAAAGAGTGAAGCCTCACACAGTCAGAGAGAAGGAAGCTTGAAATGGCTGAATTATTCAAGATCGCAGTCTCAGTATTCAAGTTCGCAGCGATCAAGCCGTAGCTAATGAGTGGTTGTTTAAGAATTTGTCATTTTTAGCACATCAAGCAATATGTGGTCATGACGAGACTCAAGGCAATTTTATTAAACTTTGCAGCTTCGTAGCACTGACTCTCCTGACCTCTGTAGGTGGTTAAAACTTGGCTATCACATGATATCTACAATGATATTTTGGAAATAATGGCCTATTCTGTGCTTAGGAAAATTTTAGATTTTGTTAAAGTCGATACGTATTACTCAATCGTTGTTGATGAAGTAAGCTTTAAGGAACAGGTATCTATATGTCTCAGGTACTTATCAGATGGTACTAATGAAACACATGAAGATTGTGTCCGTATGTACCAAACTGGAAGTACTACTGCTGAAACACTGACAGGGTTGATATGCAGGTTGGTCTTCATCTATGAAGTTTAACGCAGTTAAACGTAGTTAAGGGCAGGAACCGGCTGTATATCCTCGGGCCGGCCCCCGCGCCGCACAGGAGGCGCGCGCGCTCAGGCGCACGGGCCGGCCGACTTGCGCATGCACGGATGTTGCCTAGCATTTGGCGCGCGCGGGAGGACTCGTTCAGCGAGTATTTTGCATTCGTTGTGCAGACGGCATCAGTGTCCTATCTCGGCAACGCAAAAATTTGGATTGCTCTATCTCAGCAGCGCAAATTTAGCCCACCGCCGTCCCGAATATGTCCTTGGATCTTGGTGCTATAGATCTTTTTCCATCCGTCCGATGTGAGTTCCCGGTGCGTCGTCGCTATGGTGGGGGACTTTTGCCGCACCCCTCACGGAATGCGGCAGGGGGAGGGGCTTGGCAATAGCTCCTCCCCCAAACCACGATATGCGCATGCGTGCACGCGGGAGGTACGAATCACGTGATCGCATGGCCCCTGCATCTGCTAACCAAAGGCCGCCAACAGCGTACCACGCGCAATGGTACGGCGGGCACACGCGCGCGATATCGAATCGCAGCCGATCACGTGAGTATACCCTGCCGCACGTACCTCGCACGCAGACCGGGATCCTGCCAAGGTAAGAAATGGTATCATCACAACGGTAAGCAACAATAATCTGGTGCATAGAGTTAACCGTAATTGTCGTGGACAGGCTTACTAATACGAGTGGACGTTTATCAGGTGTAAAGGCGAGAATTAGTGGTCAATATCCAAAATCTATCTACATTCACTGTTTTTGTCACTCACTTAACTTTGCTGTGTAAGACTCTTCTCGTCTCATACAGATAATTAGACACACACTTGATGTCACTCATGAGCTGTTGACATTTCCCCCCAAAACGCCAGGCCCTTCTTGAAAGAATGCAGCATCATTTTTGGAAATGAATCAAACACATCACTAAGGCCATTATGCCCAACAAGATGGACTCTTAAGCACAAAGTCTGTCCTGGGGAATTACGAGCCTCTGTTAGAGATATTAGACCATAATTGAAATGGGTCCGATGGAAGTAGTTGCCTAGAGATAAGGTCTAAAGCAGGAGGTATTTATCGGAACTTGCAAACCTTTCACTATCTTTGGAATATGCTAACTTTGGTGTCACTGAGTCACTAAGTAGTAGCCCGCAAGGAAAGAATGTAACAGCCTTTGATGAAAAGAAAGATAATGAAATTGTCCAAAAAAATTAAGATGTGATTGCAAAGGAATTTTGGTTCATTTTGATGAGCTTGCGTACCAAAAGGATATTGTTGAGACGTTTCAGTTCGTAGACTTTCTTCAGTGAACTGAACAACTAAGATTTAGAGAAGGAAGCTATAGCTAAGGGCTGTGGCCAGAAAGGAACAACAGTTTACTTGCTGACAGCCCGAGTTGATGTTTCTGAGGTTGAGGTTTATTGTGTGGTTGGCTCCCAGATGTCACTCAGGTTGAGACCACAGTCCAGGTTAATAGTCAGTCTCTCTTGGCGGATCATAACCGCTTCCAGTACTCTTCTTTCACACACTCTGGACGAAAGCATTTTCACACTCTCTGACTCCCAATCAATAACATGATTAGTTGACCACACACGGACAGATATACTGTTGTTCTTATCCTGACCATTGATGGCATATTCGTGGACTTATATAAACTTACTCACAGTCTTTGCATGGAATACAATTGACGACTCCTCTATTGCGGTAACTGGTGTTTTAACATGCACTAGAGACTGGCGTAGTGTATTGGATGACTTAAATACTGTATGAATGCTAGGATCAATAGAGTGGCACAGGTGTTCGATTTTCTCAGCTACATCACGAGCATATGGAAGATACACAATCTTTTTCTCCTGTTTTTTCTCCAATGTGTGTATCACATCTCCTTTATGATAGTAAGTCCACTAGATATTCCTTAGCCACAAATACTTCCTCCATTTCCCGACATCTTCTTGATAGGTGACAAGTTTTCTCCGCTCTCTGTCTGAGGCGTTTTATAACACCAGCTAGTATCCTCCGATGATGGTGAGAGTTAAAATTGATGTAGCGATTGGTATGTGTCTCCTTCCTGTTGACTGATGTATAGAGCTTGGACTGTGATCTCTCGACCAGTACATCAAGAAATGTAATTCTCCCATCCTTCTCTTCCTCCAAATACAATTTAATGTTCCTGTGTTGATTATTAAGATGACTTAAGAAAGACTGTAGAGAACTTTATTTGTGGTTCTATATCATGAATACATCATCAACGCAGCGAAGCTGCACCTTAGGTCTTTTCTATTGTCTCTAGTGCAAAGTCTTCAAAGGCTTCCATAAACATATTGGGTACTATATTTTCTCTAGTGCAAGGTCTTCAAAGGCTTCCATAAACATATTGAGTTCTATTGGGGACAAGGGTGAGCCCATTGCAGCCCCATCTAGTTGTTCATAAAAATAGTCCCGGCTCTGGAAATAGTTGGAATGTAGGCAAATCACAAAGCTTGCTTAGTTCTTTCATCTAGTGTTTGGTCTGCCATCAGGGCCGTAGATATGCTTCATCTATAGGTATCTTCGTGAACAAGCTCACAACCTTGCCATGTAATCATGCTTGTCAAGGCTAACCTGTTCAATCTTCTTGACAAAGTCAGCTGAATTCTTGATGAAAGATTGCGTTTGGCCTGAGAGTGGGGAAATAATCCTTGCTAGTTCTCTTGCCAATAAATATGTGGGGGATCCGATAGTTAATGGGACATGCTCCTTATGAACCTTAGGGAGGCCATAGACTTGTGGTGAAGTTGAATATTGCAGAGTTAGAAGTTCACTCTCCTTTTCAGCACGCTTAGATGTAGGTGGACTTAGCCGTTTGCGGTTTTTAGAAGGGGTAACTTCAACTTCATCTTCATCACATATTCCATCACACCACAAATATCTGTCTTTCTGCTCTGCTGGAATGCATTACTAGCCACTTCTTAGTCGACTGAGGCTCGGGGACTGCTAACAAAATAACCAACAGAAAAGTTCAGTGTTGAGAGGCACGTGTTTCGGACACTCTTCCCCAAGTGAGTTTAGAGGCTCCAATTCAACAACATATGCATTTTCCAGTGGATGTCCGCAGATCACGTACCACATGCTCTTCTTTTAGCCACGCGTTGATAATCCACATGATAGACGAAAACCTGACGGGT
>CASHTH010000302.1:0-31617 GCA_030341885.1 Geodia barretti
GAGGCACAAGAGAAGGGGGGAGTGTGCTGGGATGCCAACCAGAGAAGCCAGCCGGTTTTGATAAATATGTGGTCATGTATAATGTTGACAAGGGAGGAAAGACACTACACAGAACTTAGGTAAAACTAGTTGTGAGGTAGAAGGAGTGGTAGGTTGGGTTTAACGGGAGGATAGTAATACAGCGGTGGGAAGTGCGGGTGGGGGTAGAACGGAAAGTATAAGGGAATAAAAAATAATAGCGGGGGAGGGGTACCCAGACAGTAAGAACCTCTATAAATGGCTGAGGTGAACCCAAACATGGGGGGAGAAGTCGGGAATAGAACTCATAGTCGGAGTACAACACCGAAGCATTGGTGGTCGCCCGGAAAAGTTGGTCAGCAAAATTAGAATTGTGCGGGGGTGGTTGCTTTTCATGTATGACGTGTAGGCATTGTGGTTAATCACCCAAGAAGTGACAACCTTCGGCTGGCCTTGGAGTGGAAGAAGGGTAGCCTGTGGTGTGGTATCAATACAGTCGTCCTGCTGCGGAGCAAGATCTGGTACTTGGGATAAATAGCCTGAAACAAATTAAATAACCTAAAGTATTAGTGCACGGACTATACTCTAACATCGTATATTATAACAAAAACCACGCGTGGGAAAAAAGGGACTGAGGAAAGAAAAGAATTTTTCCTTGAGGAGGGAATTGCGCAAAAGGGGACGTCATCAAAACAACTGGAACTCTGAAAACTGAAATGGTGTGGTGATCGGGGCATGTGACGCGAAGTGCATATAGTAATGTATATAGGAATGCGCCTACGAGGTGGGGGGTGTACCCCAGGATGTGGGTACTCCTACAGTGGGTCATCAGTAGTATAGGGAATTTTTTCAGTATTGTGAGGAGTACTGACTACTCCAGCTAGAGATGATTCTTGTTGTAATAAGACTGCAGATTCTCTGTAACAACGGCCCCCACTCCTCCACACACTATCTGCATTGCCTTAAAATCTGATGGTTTGGAAAGTAGGAGCTTACCTCAGTAAAGGACACCCTTTGTGGTCCCAGATGTTCACTTTTATTTTGCTCATCACGGTACATTTTTAATCCCCAAAGAGAGGACAACTTCCTCCCTATGGAGGAAAAATTGCCTGTGGTGTATACAAGCAGTCGTCTGCTGCAAGCAAGATCTCGGCTATAAGTAACCTTGAAAATGAATTTTGCTGATAATCCTAAGGGTGTGCACACTTACTATTATACACGTTTGCAACATTCTCAGACTGGGGAGAGAGTATATATAGCTGCAACCTTGGCTATACTATAGAGTGTGGGCTATGTAAGGTTGGTACGCTATGTGGTTGTTTTAACCCCAGGACCACACATAGTGAGTAGTACCACTTGAGCCTCCTACAGTGGGTCGTCAGTAGTATAATATATAGGGAATTTTTTCCAGTATTGTGAGGAGTACTCAACTACTCATGCATGAACATCCAGCTAGAGATATATACATTTCATGGATTCTTGTTGGAATAAGACCCCAGATTTTCTGTAACAATGGGCCCCCACGCAGGGCATCCTTGGCATGCAGAGCGTCTCCTTGTTTGTTTGTAGTGCACAACATCCTCAGATTGCAGGTAGCATTTAACTGGGAGGGGGTTGTACCATGTACTTACCAGTTTTTGTAAGTTGTTTTCAAGATAGGGCACTACAATATATAGGATCTGGGAAGCCAGTTATAAGAGATAAGCTGCCTGTCTGCCTGTGTAAGAGGGGATTCCACTATCTGCATTCCACTCTCTGCATTGCCTTAAAATCTGATGGTTTAGAAAGTAATGACAGTAGGAGCTTACCTCCCAGGCTTTCCAAAGAACTATAGTATGTCTTTACTCGTGGTATCCCGCTAGTAGCTCGCACCGCCTTTTGATTGAGCATTTGCTGACAGGAAAGCTTACAGACTGATAACATTGTAGGTTGGTTTTCGAGATGGTGTCTAGGAAAGCAAGTTTGTATAATTGTTGCCAGAACCTCTGATATAGGACACTCGGAATAAACTCTCAGTAAATGACACCCTTTGTGGTCCCAAATGTTCACTTTTCTTTTGCTCATCATGGTACATTTTTAATCCCCAAAGAGAGGACAACTTCCTCCCTATGGAGAAAAAATTGCCTGTGGTGTATACAAGCAGTCGTCTACTGCAAGCAAGATCTCGGCTATAAGTAACCTTGAAAATGAATTTTGCTGATAATCCTAAGGGTGTGCACACTTACTATTATACACGTTACACCCTAATATATAGTTTCCTGTGTGGGTTGCAACATTCTCAGACTGGGGAGAGACTATTATATTATAGCTGCAACCTTGGCTATACTATAGAGTGTGGGCTATGTAAGGTTGGTACGCTATGTGGTTGTTTTAACCCCAGGACCACACATAGTGGGTAGTACCACTTGAGCCTCCTACAGTGGGTCTTCAGTAGTATAATATATAGGGAATTTTTTCCAGTATTGTGAGGAGTACTCAACTACTCATGCATGAACATCCAGCTAGATATATATACATTTCATAAATTCTTGTTGGAATAAGCCCTCCTCTGTTCTTTGTAATGACAGGCCCCACGCAGGACATCCTTGGCCTGCAGGGCGGGGCGTCTCTCTTTGGTTCTTTGTAGTGCACAACATCCTGGTAGTATTTAACTGGGAGGGGGTTGTACGGTGTAAATACAGGGCGCCAAAATAGGATCTGGGAAGCCAGTTAGTAGTAGTGTGCAGAGCGGATATTTTGTGCTTGCATTTGTCGGGTCTAGCATAATAACCAAAAATATACACGCTTTCATACAGCCTAATAATCAAACCCTAAAACCTATAGCTAAACAAAATCTTATAGTCAAGTCTTCTGGTCTCTTCGGCGCTTCCTCAGGCGCTTGACTCAGATCTGCTCCTCACGATTCCAAGTATTGTCAACACAACAATGACTCCAAACACTCCGATTTGGATGAAGCAAAACACCTAGAAGAAACAGAATGAAAGTTGTAAAAATGCGGCATAGCCCGCCAGACGTCGTTTTTCTATAGTCATAGTTACCCTCGGCGCGCATGCGCAGCGAGGGTACTGTAGTTGGGTTTGTCTGTGTGTGTGTGTGTGTGTCTGTCTGTTACTCTCAATCTCACTTCTCGAATGTCTGTTCGTCTCACAAACGATACGACCTACTTAACGGGCAATGAAGGTCAGAATTTCGAACGGTGGCCGATAGGTGCCATGCCGATTTCCATTCCGTTTTCCATTCCAAATTCCGTTTTTACGTTCCACATTCCGTGTTTATCACCGCTGCCTGTACCCCATGCGCTAGCGAAGGGAGGACGAGTGAAGTGTGCTCGCCAATACAATCGCTGCTACACGCTGGGAGCGAACTGGGACCGCCAGGGAGATCCTAGCCTCCTTCCCATGCCCCGCAAAACGGTTTACGAGGCTACGATCCTACACGGCCCGTCACTCACTGCTAAGGGGGCGTAACCGCGCCCGTGACCGCGGCGCGGCGCTGCTGTTGCGGAACACGTTATGATTGGTAAAGCCCGCCTCGAGCGCACAGGGTTTAGTATATAGTAATTCCCGCCTGCCTTGGTATGCACCCAGATTTCGAGACGCTAGCCACTCTCTTACCCCTAGCTGCCAGCTCGCAGGTTAGAAAACCGGAAATCAAGAACAGCATTTGGAACGCATCGCTGGAAATTGGAAAATGGAATGGAAAACGGAATGAATATCGGCATGGCACCTATCGGCCACCGTAGTTTTCTCTGAAAATGCTCCGTTGCAAAACTAGAGCGCTTCCACATTGTATGGCTAATGCCGGTAGTCGCCATTTTATCGCTGGCGGATAATGCGCATGCGCTTATATTTAGCAAAGGACCGGGTCCGCTTGCTCCTTCTATCTTGAAGGCACAAGAAGTCACAACGAATGGCATGTATCGACTTTCGCGTGCTATCTACTACTGTAGCTGGCCCGTGTCAGACTCTCTGCGAACTACATCGCCGAGGGTTTGCACTTTAGTGCTTTTCATTCCTTTCTTTGAAGATGGCACTGTCGGTTTCGGACCAGAAAAAAACCTTTTCAGGAGAAACTAATTTTCGGCGGGTCTGGGACGCCTATTCGCGCACCCTCCACCAACATTACTAGCCCGACTTACAGCTTGCAATGCGGTGGTTGCAGTGAGTGGCATCCTATCGCACGGATCGTCCTCATCGGCGCCCGGGATGTCTTCGACAAATTCGCATAGGTCCGGTGGAGCGTCCCACGCTGCAGCATACGCGGCGGAGGCAATTCCAGTTGCTAAGTAGGACAGAATCACCAGAACGCTGAAGATTATCTCCTGCATTGCGAAAAGAAATATGAATTACATACGCTTCGTAATACCGTAGCTATACCAGGATTCCAACGATAAGTTTCCCATTCCCCTGGAGATCTATGATAATTAGGACGATGGCGATGGCTTCCGCGATCACGATGCCGATACTCATTACAATAAGCCAGGCTGCAGAACCTTGCGTGGAGAGAATGAGCGTCTGGAGCTCCACAGTATCCTCAAAAATAGTATTGCCTGTCGTTGGACCTGCAAAATGTGCAAAAGCATAAAACATGACGGAGATCAGAGAATGGCGTAGCTACGTACCATCATAATCCCGAACATTCCGAAGTCCTTCATTGTTGTTAATGACTCCAATGGTCGCGGCAGACACAATAAGGAGAACAACTGCTAGTACCTATATACAAGAGATGTCGCAATCCCGCGCGCGAACAAAGTAAAAGCTAGCTAGCTAACTTACAATTGCTCCCGTACGGGGCAAAACAGCGACGATGTTTACTGCCATTGACTATCTCTTTAGCCTGCTGCAAGTTCTTTTCTGAAAAAAGAACGTAGTTCGGCGCTCTTTTATCTTGCGCACACACGACGACGCGACCCTCCACAATTTTCCGCGCATGCAATTTAGCAGCGCAGGCGATCGTCATAATTTTTGCGCATGCGCGCACTCTCCGTCACGCATGGTCGGTCAAGCTGTGGAACTGTGTCACTGCAACAACTTTTATCTACCGATTGTCCGTACGACAGCTGATGACATTGGCAGCAGGCTAAAAACCCTTTCACTACTCGGATAGGAAGGCGAAGAAATCTAGGCTCAGTAGATTCCACTCGCTGCAAAAATGACTGCGGCTCTCGACTGTTCTCGACAGCCCCCAGTCACTCTAAAAGAAACCTAAGTCCAAAAGAGCATCAGAGCCCTCTTCATGCACAACATTTTGTGAGTCATCAGTAGTATATTATACAGGGAATTTTTTTTCAGTATTGCAGGTAGCATTTTAACTGGGAGGGGGTTGTACCGTGTACATCTCAGTTTTTGTAAGTTTGTTTTCAAGATAGGGCGCTACAATAGGATCTGGAAGCCAGTTAGTGTGCAGGAAGAGATGAGCTGCCTGTCTGCCTCTGTAAGAGGGGGTTCCTCCACACACACTATCTGCATTGCCAAAATCTGATGGTTTGGAAAGTAATGACGTTAGGAGCTTACCTCCCAGGCTTTCCAAAGAACTAGCTACTCTCAAAAAAACAAAACAATATGACAGAAATATGGTAAAACAAGGCTAGGAACCACGACTGTTTTGAGATAGAAGTAATTCGTGAGCTTGATTAGCAACCAGTAAAATGTCTCTTGTTGATGCTGATGTTAATGAAAAGCACTAAAGTGCAAACCCTCGGCGGTAAACTAGCGAGTTGTAGCATCGCTGTATGCTGGGCCGTGCGTCATCGACGGAGCCAGTAACACGAGTCTCACCGTAACACAGGGTAGTTGCATTAGCAGTTAGAGCAATAGCTCAGGTGCTTCAGAGGCTCTCATATTTGCTTTATTCAATCTATCCGCTCTTCTGTGTTTCAATGCTCTCGCCAGACGTTTTATAGATGGGAAGGCAAGGCCGCAACCACAAACTGCTCGCCACCTGAACTATTATGCTATATACATTGCGAACATACCTTGCTCAGCATGTTTATCATTTATCCATAGGGAACAGAGATCAAAACTGACAGTAGGCCGTGGATCGTATATACAACTAACGTGGCGTAGCGCATGCTCCGGCGATTAATTGACATGACGCCTGCGCGCTATATAGCTAGCCTGCAGGAGAGGGCGCGTGCGCGATCGACTGCGCGTTGGCTTTTTCGCTGTTTTCACGCCATATCTCTGGAACGCAGTCGTTTCAGGAAAATCGCCACATTAATATCCATCTTCTCGTTGTTCACAACCAGTTGGTGCCACTCATTGGCCGCCTTGTAGCCTGTAGTGCGAGAACTCGCGCGGACAGACAGACAGACAGAATGACAGAACGACTACTGTAATGATCTCCTCTTCCCTTAGTTGTAGATGGATTTCTAGTAGATGTGGGAGCAGGTGGGTATTGCTTTCCCATTCACAGACTGGGCACACCGAGATGTTGCCTACTTTGGGCCATGTTATCGCTTTGTACAAGGATTGCAACCTAACCGTTCCATGAAGTCCCTCGTCAAGCATTGCATCCCATAACTTTAACCAACTGACTTGCTGCTATCTCAAGGTTATTTGCAAGTCTTGTTTCATGGTTTCGTTGGAAAGGTCTTTTCTTTGACCATCAAATTCTCCAGAGAGCACTTTCTCTGTGTAGGAGTCCAGTCCAGTGTGCTCCTCTAGGAATACCCACCTGCTAATTTTTCCCTGCGCAAGCGCATTCACGCCAGCGCGCGCCGTTTTTCCCGCGAAAGGCGCGAGCTAGCGCATCAGTATTTTTAGCTGATTTTTTTTGCTTGCATTGACCATGAATGTCGGGTCTAGCATTTATAACAAAAAACTAGTTTCTATACACGCTTTCATACAGCCTAATAATCAAACCCTAAACCTATATAATATAGTCAGTCTTCTGGTCTCTTCGGCGTTTTCCTCAGGCTTTTGACTCAGGCTTTTGACTCAGATCTGCTCCTCGTGATTCCAAATATTGTCAACACAACAATCACTCCAAACACTCCGATTTGGATGAAGCAAAATACCTAGAAAAATTCCAGAAACAATATAAATCTTGAATGCAAGTTGTAAGAATGCTGTATAGCATGCCAAACGTGGTTCTTGAGCTCCCTTCCTTGGAGATGGAACTGTCGGTAAAACC
Source organism: Geodia barretti (assembly GCA_030341885.1). Classification (NCBI taxonomy): domain Eukaryota; kingdom Metazoa; phylum Porifera; class Demospongiae; order Tetractinellida; family Geodiidae; genus Geodia; species Geodia barretti. The sequence goes on from CASHTH010000302.1 coordinate 7,153, forward strand.
CTTTTCTTTCAGCAGAAGCTAATTTTCAGCGGGTCTGCGGTTTAGCGACGCCAGCATTATTACGGCGGGCCATGCAGCGTATTCGTTTCGCGGACCCTCCACCAGCCGCGGGGGATTACTCCGCTAAATGTTACAAATTTACAGCTTGCAGTGCAGTGGTTGCAGTGAGTGGCTTCCTATCGCACGGATTGTCCGGGATGTCTTCCGAAAATTCGCATGCGTCCGGCGGTGGAGCGCCCCACGCTGCGGCATATATACGCGGCGGAGGCAATTCCAGTTGGGAAGTAGGACAGAATCACCAGAACGCTGAAGATTATCTCCTGCATGGCGAACAGAAATACGAATGACATGACGCTTCGTAATACCGTAGCTAGCTATACCAGGATTCCAACGATAAGTTTCCCATTCCCCTGGAGATCTATGATAATTAGGACGATGGCGATGGCTTCCGCGATCACGATGCCGATAGTCATTACAATAAGCCAGGCTGCAGAATCTTGCGTTAAAACAATGAGTCCCTGGAGCTCCACAACATCCTCAATAAGAGTATTGCCTGTCGTTGGACCTGTAAAATGTGCAAAAGCAGATCAGCGAATGGCGTAGGTATATAGCTACGTACCATCATAATCCCGAACATTCCGAAGTCCTTCATTGTTGTTAATGACTCCAATGGTGGCGGCAGACACAATAAGGAGAACAACTGCTAGTACCTATATACAAGAGATGTCGCAATCCCGCGCGCGAACAAAGTAAAAGCTAGCTAACTTACAATTGCTCCCGTACGGGGCAAAAGAGCGACGATGTTTACTGCCATCGACTTTTTTTCTCTTTTGCCTGCTGCAAGTTCTGAAAAAAGAACATAGTTCGGCGCTCTTTATCTTGCGCGCACACGACGACGGGACGTACGTGGACCCCTCCACAATTTTCCGCGCATGCGTATCACAGCGCAGGCGTGTTGGCGCGTGTGACTAGACTCGAAACCAGGCCGGCCTCTTCTGCCTCCTCCACGCGCGCATGCTCCGTACGCTATAAGACGCCAGCGTTAGATGCGCGCACTTTTTGTCACGCATGTTCGGTCGTCAAGCTGTGGGAACTGTGTCACTGTACAGTATTGCAACAACTTTTATCTACCGATTGTTCGTACGACAGCTGGTGACATTGGCAGCAGGCTAAAAACCCTTTCACTACTCGGATAGGAAGGCGAGGCTCAGTAGATTCCCCTCGCTGCAAACTACAATAATTATGCATGCGCAAAAATTACCGCGGCTCTCGACAGCCCCCAGTCACCCTAAGAAGCCTAAGTCCTATATAGTCATTAGTGTGAGATAAGCATCATAGCTATCACACGTTTTTGCCAGGCAGTCTGCAGGATAACATCAACCAGAGGACGGGTGTTTTCAACAAGAGAGGGCTCAGGTGCAAAAATATTGAAGGTGTCCTCACATTTTTCTGGCTACACGCAAGGTGAAGCTGCCAGATTGGCATGCCGAACTCTACTCTAGTCAATATGCAGTAGATTAACTCTGAGGTCCTTGTCTGTAAAATAGACACATTGCCCAATATGTACAGCCAAATGAAATGCAAATGTCTCGAAGTTGGGTGCTTTTGTGCCCACGTTGTTGGTAAAATGAGCCCTATATACACAGATTGTTCCTAGCTGCATTAATGCATGGTTTTTGCTATGTTATTCTTTCTGGTATATACATTGCTTACTGCAGGGCCCTTCAATTTACAGAGAAAATGAGGCGGTGGTGGGTGGACTGATGTTTGTATAAGAGCTGCAGTTTGAAGCAGTGTTTCACTAATGTTATTTTTTCATTCACAAATAAAATGTGGCTCTTACTCTTAATTCCCTGGCTCTCATACTGAAACGGACATTGCTTTCACACAGGTTGGGCCAGATTATTAGCAAAGATACAAGATGAGTGTAATCCCTGCTAGTATAATAGTTGGGAGCACATTGCCTGGGCACAGAGTCAAAAAATGAATAGTAAAGCTGACGATACACAGCAGTTAGTGCAGCTGAATTGTATGTCTTAATGCAGTGCCTTTCAAAAGTATTATACGTGCAGGCCTGTTTGCATCACCTGGAGCAGTTTCTCACCCATAAAACAGTGTGTGCGAGTTCCATAATATAAGCACATATTGCATTAGTATAGCTATATGTATATTATATTAGGTGAAGATTTTTTAGCTTGTGCTGATTAAAAAATATGATGTTACCAACATTTCTATACTGCTTTCATACAGGCTAATAATGATTCAGGATCAAAATCTAGCATGAAGTTCTGTAGCTAAGAAAATCCTACAGTTCTAGTCTCTCTTTGGCATATTCTTCAGGCTTTTTACTCAGATCTGCTCCTCACGATTCCAAATATTGTCAACACAACAATGACTCCAAACACTCCGATTTGGATGAAGCAAAATACCTAGAAATTCCAGAAATGTATAAATTTGAATGCAAAGTGTCCCACTTGCAGACTTTACGAGGCATAGCGTGTCTGCTCCACAACTCATAGCCGCGGGGAATAACTAGATCCCGCACAAACTTACAGCTTGCAGTGCAGTTGTTGCAGCAAGAGGGATTGTTGCACAAGTATCTCCTGCATAATTATCATCGCAAAACGAGCCCCACTCAGCAGCATACACACGGCACAGGCAATTCCAGTTCCAAAGTAGGAGAGAATCACACAAACACTGAAGATAACCTCCTGTATTGTAAATAGATATACATATCTGAATGAAAATGATGAAAAAACCATTTGTGTATTACCAGAATCTCAACGATAAGTTTTACTTTTGGCTGGAGATTTATGATAATTCCAATAATAAGGACGATGGTGGCGACCTCCGCGATAACGATGATGATACTCTTTGCAATGAGCCAGCCCGCAGAATCTTGCGTGGCGAGAATGAGCGCCCTCTGGGCTGCAAGTGCACCTGTCGTTGGACCTGCAAATTGTGCAACTTGGTATACCGTTGGTGATCGGATGGGGTACGTAGCTAGCTACCATCGTAATCCCGAATAAACCGAATGCTGTCAATGCTGTTAATTAGTCCGATGGTCGCGGCAGACACCATGAGAAGGACAACTGCAAGTCCCTGCAAGATGCGCAATCGCATGCGCGCGCGAAGTAAACCAAGAAGGCTGTCAACTTACAATTGCTCCTGCGCAAGGCAAAACGGCGACGATGTTTACTGCCATTGAGTATTGTTTCCTCTTTAGGCTGGTGGGTTGCAAGTTCTCTTCAGTAAAATAAAATTCGGCGCTCTTTTATTACGCAACCTCGGTGCGCATGCGTAAAAGCGCCCAGATGTAAGCTGGCCGGAGCGAGCGAGCGCAGCCGCTTAGCGCCGGCGCCTTCGCGTCGTTACGACTTGGTCACGTGCCGGCAGAGACGTAGCTAGCTAGCTAAGAGCGCTCGCGCGCTCCGCTTATTACCCACTATTATTCGGGTCGACCAAGAGAATAAGTTCGGACGTAATGTCCTCTCTCTCTCTGTGTGCTATACCATACAGTCCTACTGGTGCCAGTGTTGGGAGACATCTATGAACATGCTGGAAAGGATCGAATTGGCCTTCCTTCACAAGTATATTATACAAAACAACTTGTGTGATGGTCTACTTTTAATTGTCCCTATGTAGCAATGAGGAACTAGAAACAGCTCTCAAATGACGTGATTACTGCAAGCAATGTGCATCTATACACTCAGTAGTGTAAAAAATGGTTCCAAAACACCCCTAAACTAATTGGTCTTCATCTCTCTCCCTGCTCCATGCTTGTCCCCCCCAATCCCCAGACCCTGGTCCTGAGCAAGGGGACTCAGCAGCTGGTCCCCCGCCGGGCGCTCCAGACGGTGCGGCCAGAGTGGCACCCTCCGTGGAAACTGATGAGGGTCCTCAGCGGCCATCTCGGCTGAGTACGATGCATCGCCATGGAGCCAGGGAACGAGTGGTTTGCCACTGGATCCAGCGATAGAACCATCAAGGTGTGTGTGGGCGTGGTTTTATTTTCCCCTTTCCCCCATGGCCCCTTAAAAAGTGAGTGAAACCATTAGGAAAAAGAAATATTTCCGAGAAAAAAACAGGTCTTTTTACTCCATGCCTACAAAAAAATTCGTTTACGTCATCATAAAACGCCCTCATTGGTGGTGCGCGTTTGAAAGGGTTAGCAACGCACGGCAACGGCCCAATGTGTTTGTGTATCGCCAGAGCTGAAGAAGCCGACGCTTTTTCGTGGAATATTGACGTGATTTCTGACTTTCGCGAGCTCCGGAGACTGTCCACAGACTTCTTGCAGGTGCACTACGCATTTTAAAAGAGCTACTTTGCCAGTCGCGCCTTCTACGCTTACATATACCGAACGCGGAATCGGCCGGTTTGCGCAGATAACGACTTTTGAGAATAGCCATTTTGTACGGGGAGTTTGCTGTAGACCACCTGCAAACGCCATTAGACACCTGAAACGAGGTGTCTATGAAAAATAAACCCCCCGCAATTCTGTAATCTGATTGGTCAATTGCGCGTGACTGCGGTCTAACATTACATAGAATATGGTTCAAAGTGTTAACAGGCAGCAAACTGCCTCAAATTTGTATTATTCCAGGGAAAATGCTTCAACAAAATGACCAAGCAGATTTAATGTGTTCAGCTATCTTGCCTAGTGAATGCCCCGCCCCCCCTCTCTCTCTCTCTTTCTCTGGGTCTTGTATTGCAGTTGTGGGAGCTTGCATCAGGTCGACTGAAGCTGACCCTCACTGGCCACATCAGTGCAGTCCGGGCCCTCACAGTCAGCCACCGTCAGCCCTACCTCTTCTCTGCCGGGGAAGACAAACAGGTCAAGTGCTGGGACCTTGAATACAACAAGGTCAGGCACTAGAACGGACGCAACGAACCGCAGTGCATTATTTACCTAACTTGACTTTATCATTGCATGTACCACATTATTGAAAGAGCCCTAACTGGTATTGTGGAACCCTTACTCCTGTAATGAGTAAACTAAAAATACCTTTTCTTTGCCCAAGAACATGAGGTTCTTGCATGCAAATTAACCCCTAAAACGAGGACACCTTAACTACTAAGGACACCTTTTCTTTCCCCCCAAGAACAGTTCAATTTAACCCCTACACTTTTCATTGGTGCCTGGATTGGAGTGTTTCCACTGTGTAGCTATGATATATTGCCACATTCCCTTTAATTGGCGAGCGGGAGCGAGCTAACCTACTGGTCCAAACGGCGCGATTTTTCTATTTATATATATATATATACGACCGACCGTACGTCGTGTAAGTGCGCATGCGTGGCTTCGTTACGTGCTTCTTTTTATCCGAAATCATTTCCAATTTTTTTCACATGTGTTACCTGCGCATGCGTCAGGATAACGCGCTTCTACACGCTGCTATGATATGATGGCTCGTGCTGATACAGTCATTGTGTGCTCGCTCCCGCTCGCCAAAAATGCCATACATTCGCCTACTAGTAGTGCAACTGTTGTGTTTTGTAGCTATATACTGTGTGTCGTGTTTGGTGTTGTGTTCAGGTGGTCCGTCACTACCACGGTCACCTGAGTGGTGTCTACTGCATGTCCCTCCACCCGACCATCGACATCCTCCTGACTGGAGGCAGGGACGCCACGGCTCGCGTGTGGGACATGCGGACAAAAGCCTGCATCCACACCCTCGGTGGACACACCAACACAGTGGCCGATATCCTGACACAAGCACCCAATCCTCAGGTATATGCTGTAAATGTTCAGTGAAAAAGTAAACCTCTCTACAAAGCAAATGCCACTTGTATATGATACCGCCTTATACTAATATGTATGTTAGTATAAGGGATGCTTTTGAATAAAGGGCACTTCTACAAACACAACCTGCATGACTTGTTCAAGTTTAGCTCTACCGAGAGTTGTTTTCTATCCCCTTTAAAAACACCCTGATAGTTAGTTTATTCCAGCATCTATGTATGAAGTTGGACTGTAATGTAAGAAAGGGAAGTTAGAGGTATTGCAGGGTCGGTTTTAGCACTCGTTCATTCATGAATGTACTGTGTGAAATGGAACACAGGTGGTGACAGGGAGTCATGACTGCACCGTTCGTCTGTGGGACCTGGCAGCTGGCAAGACGAAGGCAGTCCTCACCAACCACAAGAAGAGCATCCAGCCCTCTTCATGCACCCTACAGAGTCAGCTGATACTACTACAACACACCACAGTTGCACTATTAAAGGGAATGAGGCAGTATATAAGGGCTAAATTGTATACCTGTCTTGGGCATTTAACATCTTGCAAAGTTTCATCTCTGTATATATCATACGTGGTTTTCGATGTGTCCGCTTGTCGAAAGTGAAGAACAAAAAAGCAAAGTCAATACCTGCCTTCCCATTTACCACCTTAAGATAATCTTTTTTTCATCACATCTGTATACTGTCTGCAGTTGCATCTTAGACTCCATTTCTCAGGTTTTGTTTTGCCAGCGGGTCTCCAGACAACATAAAGATATGGAAGCTACCCGACGGGAATTTCTTGCAGAACTTCACTGGCCACCAGTCAATAGTCAACACACTGGCAATAAACTCTGATGGGGTCCTTGTCTCTGGAGGTATGTACGTATGTGTGAACTACGAGATAGAAAGACAAAAGCACAAGAAACAAGTCACTATATATATACACACACGAGTGCTGTATGTATATTTATAGAGACACTGTTGGATTACGTACGCCAGTTAAGAAGATCTCAGAGATATTAATGTAACCCACTGGCTACATACATAATCTACCAGTGTTATTATTGAGTGCTCATAAGATGTTCATGTTATTTTACCACGATCGCTCCAGTTACGTTTGGGAGTGTTTTATGTGTTGATTTTTTTGGTGTATACAGTAAATCTTCCTGTATGTATATACCTTCACTTTTGAGACCTAATGGGTTTATTTATAATTCTGTGTGTATATTTACTTATCTGTGTGTGTTTTGTACAGTGTCAGGTGTATATAGACTCTTTGATAATGAGTTGAGTGTTTATACTTTAGCTACCCTTACTTAGATGGGGTTGAAGTTGTTTTAGACAGAAAATAACCTTGCAGCTTATTGCTCTTCTACTGTGTACACACACTTGCTAGTGTTCTTGCCTTGTGCACTGCACTGCAGGGGACAATGGGAGCCTTCACTTCTGGGACTGGAAAACTGGCTACAACTTTCAGAAACACCAGACCACAGTGCAGCCAGGGTCGCTGGACAGCGAGGCCGGCATCTTCAAGTGTCTGTTTGATGTGAGTGGTTGCAGACTCCTCACTGCCGAGGCCGACAAGACAATCAAGATTTACAAAGAGGACGACACTGCGGTGAGCGGAGACACGCATCGCGGCACCTTCCAGTTGTTTTGCGTAATGACGTTTCACTGTGGTTAGCATACAGAGGTGTTAGTAGAGTGTTTGTCAACCCTTTTTCCTAGTTTTTGGTGCTACTTTCATAGTGTGGTCAGCATACGAAAGAATTAGCATTGTTTGTTACTCTTTTTTTCATGGCAATTTCAGAGTGCGGTTAGCATGCAGCATTTTGTTTACTTCTTTCAATTTCTTATTGTGGTCTTTTCCCCATAGACTGAAGAGTCTCATCCAATTGTTTGGAGACCTGAGATTATGAGAAGAAAGAGATACTGAAACATGCACCTTTTACACCCCTATCTCTAATACGGAAACTGGCATATTTGCAGTTTGTTTATGTACAATGCCTTTTGATTGAGCATTTGTTGACAGGAAAGCTTCTTCTTACAGACAGATAACATTGTAGGTTGGTTTTCGAGATGGTGACAGCTGGGGTCTGGGATATAATTATTGCCAGGGAACAGTAAAACCTCTGATAAAGGACACTCGGAATAAACTCAGTAAAGGACACCCTTTGTGGTCCCAGATGTTCACTTTTCTTTTGCTCATCACGGTACATTTTTAATCCCCAAAGAGAGGACAACTTCCTCCCTATGGAGGAAAAATTGCCTGTGGTGTATACAAGCAGTCGTCTGCTGCAAGCAAGATCTGGGCTGTAAATAGCCTTGAAAATGAATTTTGTTGATAATCCTAAGGGTGTGCACACTTACTACACGTTATACACACCCTAATGGTTTCCTGTGTGGGTTGACATTCTCAGATTGGGGAGAGACTATAGCTGCAACCTTGGCTATACATAGTGTGGGCTATCGTAAGGTTGTGTAAGCATGTGCCTGCTATAATTATATTAGTATATACGCTATGTGGTAATTTTAACCCCAGTACCACGCATAGTTGGTATATAGTACCACTTGAGCCTCCTACAGTGGGTCATCAATAGTTACAGGGAATTTTTTCAGTATTGTGAGAAGTACTCATGGCATGAACATCCAGCTAGAGATATATACATTTCATGAATTCTTGTTGGAATAATACTCCAGGTTCTCTGTAGTGACGGCCCCACACAAGACATTCTTGGCATGCAGAGCGTCTCCTTGTTTGTTTGTAGTGCACCACATCCTCAGATTGCAGGTATATAGCATTTTAACTGGGAGGGGGTTGTTTTTGTAAGTTTGGTAGATAGGGCGCTACAATAGGATCTGGAAGCCAGTTAGTGTGCAGGAAGAGATAAGCTGCCTGTCTGCCTCTGTAAGAGGGGGTTCCTCCACACACACTATCTACATTGCCATAATCTGATGGTAATGACATTAGGAGCTTACCTCCCAGGCTTTCCAAAGAACTACTCTGCACAGCCTGTGTATTGCAGCTAAGGTGGGAAATAGGTATATACTGCAAGATAATAGTGTTTGGGAGCAGCTGGATGTGTCAACTTGGAGTGTATATACAACCAGAGAGTATGCCGCTGGATGCTCCCATGACACAACATGTGTTGGTGTAAGCAAGACTACAACATTTTCTTAGATCTGGTATCGGTGTGGTTACATCCACAAAAAGCCCCTACGTAATGATCAGGTAGCTAGTATGTTCATCAGTTCATGCACCGCAGTACTGCATGAGAGTCAAAACTGGTGGATGTAGCTATTAGCTATATACCCTCAGGACCACCAAACAAAGTTATAGCTACATATATACTATGTTTGTGTTTGTGTCAGGCTGGGGTGGGAGTTTCACTGAGATTACACGCAACTTGCGCATCAGTGTGATATTTTGTGCTTGCATTGACCATGAATGTCGGGTCTAGCATAACCAAAAAAGATCTGGGCTGTAAATAGCCTTGAAAATGAAATCCTAAGGGTGTGCACACTTACTACATGTTATTTACACCCTAATGGGTTCCTGTGTGGGTTGCAGACTGGCTCCCAGACTGGCTCTCGGTTGTGTAAACATGTGCCTGCTAGTATATAATCCTACATGGTAATTTTAACCCCAGGATGTGGGTACTCCTACAGTGGGTCATCAGTAGTATAGGGAATTTTTTCAGTATTGTGAGGAGTACTGACTACTCCAGCTAGAGATGATTCTTGTTGTAATAAGACTGCAGATTCTCTGTAACAACGGCCCCCACTCCTCCACACACTATCTGCATTGCCTTAAAATCTGATGGTTTGGAAAGTAGGAGCTTACCTCCCAGGCTTTCCAAAGAACTACTCTGCACAGCCTGTGTATTGCAGCTAAGGGGGGAAATAGCTACTGTAAGATAATAGTGTTTGGGAGCAGCTGGATGTGTCAACTTGGAGTGTCCTACCAGAGAGTGGATGCTCCCATGACAAAACATGTGTTGGTGTAAGCAAGACTTCTTAGATCTGTTATCTGTGTGGTTACACTCCACAAAAATCATCCCCTGTAATGATCAGGTAGTATGTATGTTCATCAGTTCATGCACCGCAGTACTGCATGAGAGTCAGAACTGGTGGATGTATATAGCTATTAGCTACCCTCAGGACCACCAAACAAAGTTATAGCTGCATAATATTATACTATGTTTGTGTTTGTGTCAGGCTGGGGTGGGAGTTTCACTGAGATTGAAAATGGAAAGCACCAACGCTTTAGCTTTGCAACGGAGCGTTTTCAGAGAAAACCGTTCGAAATTTCTTACCTTCATTGCCCGTTCAGTAGGTGGTATCCTTTGTGAGACTAACCACTCGAGAAGTGAGATGAAGAGTAACACAGACAGACACAACTACCGTAGCCCTCGCTGCGCATGCGCGCCGAGGGTTAACAACAGCTAGCTAGCCGGCCCGCGGCCTAACCTTCGCAAGCGTATTCACGCCGCCGCGCGCCGCGCGAGCGCATAAGTATGATTGTGCTTCGGGTCCAGCATAATAACCACAAATATACACGCTTTCATACAGCCTAATAATCAAACCCTAAACAAAATTCTATAGTCAGTCTTCTGGTCTCTTCGGCGTTTTCCTCAGGCTTTTGACTCAGATCTGTTCCTCACGATTCCAAGTATTGTCAACACAACAATGACCCCAAACACTCCGATTTGGACGAAGCAAAATACCTATATATAGAAAAATTCCAGAAACAATATGCAAGTTGTAAGAATGCGGTATTGCGTGCCAAACGTGGTTCTTGAGCTCCCTTCTTTGGACCAGACAAAATCCTTTTCTTTCAGCAGAAGCTAATTTTCAGCGGGTCTGCGGTTTAGCGACGCCATGCAGCGTATTCGCGGACCCTCCACCAGCCGCGGGGGATTACTCCGCTAAATGTTACCAACTTACAGCTTGCAGTGCGGTGGTTGCAGTGAGTGGCTTTCTATCGCACGGATCGTCCGGGCCGTCCGGGATGTCTTCCGAAATTTCGCATGCGTCCGGTGGAGCGCTCCACGCGGCGGCATACGCGGCGGAGGCAATTCCAGTTGCGAAATAGGACAGAATCACCAGAACGCTGAAGACTATCTCCTGCATGGCGAACAGAAATACGAATGACATACGCTTCGTAATACCGTATATATATAGCTATACCAGGATTCCAACGATAAGTTTCCCATTCCCCTGGAGATCTATGATAATGAATGAGGACGATGGCGATGGCTTCCGCGATCACGATGCCGATAGTCATTACAATAAGCCAGGCTGCAGAACCTTGCGTGGAGAGAATGAGCGCCTGGAGCTCCGCAACATCCTCAAAAATACCTGTCGTTGGACCTGAAAAATTTGCAAAAGTATAAACATGTCGGCGATCGGCGAATGGCGTAGCTACGTACCATCATAATCCCGAACTCTCCGAAGTCCTTCATTGTTATTAATGACTCCAATGGTTGCGGCAGACACAATAAGGAGAACAACTGCTAGTACCTACAAAAAGATGCCGCAATATCCTGCGCACGAACAGAGTAAAAGCTAGTTAACTTACAATTGCTCCCGTACGGGGCAAAAGAGCGACGATGTTTACTGCCATTGACTATATATTTTTTCTCTTTTGCCTGCTGCAAGTTCTTTTCTGACAAAAAGAACGTAGTTCGGTGCTCTTTTATCTTGCGCGCACACACGCATGGCGACCCGGTACGTACGTACACCCCTCCACAATTTTACGCGCATGCGTATCACAGCGCAGGCGTGTTGGCGTACGCGCGCGCGCGCCAGGCCCTCCCCACGGGCGCATGCTCCGTACGCTATATATAGACACGCCTGAATAATTATCGTTACGTAATATTTGCGCATGCGTGCACTTTTTGTCACGCATGGCTGTGGGAACTGTCACTGTATAGTAACTTTTATCTACCGTTTTTTTCATACGGCAGCTGATGACATTGACAGCAGGCTAAAAACCCTTTAGGAAGGCGAAGAATCTAGGCTCAGTAGATTCCCCTCGCTGCAAACTACACACGTTTTTTGCCAGGCAGTCTGCAGAGGACAGAGGACAGGTGTTTTCAACAAGAGAGGGCTCAGGTGCAAAAATATTGAAGGTGTCCTCTCACATTTTTCTGGCTACGTGCGAGGTGAAGCTGCCAGATTGGAATAGATGCATGCCGAACTCTACTCTAGTCAATATGCACTAGATTAACTCTGAGGTCCTTGTCTGTAAAATAGACACATTGGCCAATATGTACAGCCAAATGACTGAGAGCTTCTGTGTGAAATGCAAATGTCTCGAAGTTGGGTGTTTTTGTGCCCACGTTGTTGGTAAATGAGTCCTATATACACAGATAGTTCCTAGCTGCATTAATGCATGGTTTTTGCTATGTTATTTTTTCTGGTATATACATTGCTTACTGCAGGGCCCTTCAATTTACAGAGAAAATGAGGCGGTGGTGGGTGGACTGATGTTTGTATAAGAGCTGCAGTTTGAAGCAGTGTTTCACTAATGTATATTTTTTCATTCACATAGAAAATGTGGCTCTTACTCTTAATTCCCTGGCTCTTATACTGAAACGGACATTGCTTTCACACAGGTTGGGCCAGATTATTAGCAAAGATACAAGATGAGTGTAATCCCTGTTAGTATAATAGTTGGGAGCACATTGCCTGGGCACAGAGTCAAAAAATGAATAGTAAAGCTGACGATACACAGCAGTTAGTGCAGCTGAATTGTATGTCTTAATGCAGTGCCTTTCAAAAGTATTATGTGTGCAGGCCTGTTTGCATCACCTGGAGCAGTTTCTCACCCATAAAACAGTGTGTGCGAGTTCCATAATATAAGCACATATTGCATTAGTATAGCTATATGTATATTATATTAGGTGAAGATTTTTTAGCTTGTGCTGATTAAAAAATATGATGTTACCAACATTTCTATACTGCTTTCATACAGGCTAATAATGATTCAGGATCAAAATCTAGCATGAAGTTCTGTAGCTAAGAAAATCCTACAGTTCTAGTCTCTCTTCGGCATTTTCCTCAGGCTTTTAACTCAGATCTGCTCCTCGCGATTCCAAGTATTGTCAACACAACAATGACTCCAAACACTCCGATTTGGATGAAGCAAAATACCTATATAGAAATTCCAGAAATGTATAAATTTGAATGCAAAGTGTCCCAATTACAGTTATCTTTACGAGGCATAGCGCGTCCACTCCACGACTCTTAGTCACGGGGAATAACTAGACCCCGCACAAACTTACAGCTTGCAGTGCAGTTGTGTTTTGTTTGAGCTCGGACGTAATGTCTCTCTCTCTCTCTCTCTCTCTGTGTGCTATACCATACAGTCCTACTGGTGCCAATGTTGGAGACATCTATGAACATGCTGGAAAGGATCGAATTGGCCTTCCTTCACAAGTATATTATACAAAACAACTTGTGTGATGGTCTACTTTTAATTGCCCCTATGTAGCAATGAGGAACTAGACACAAGTCACATGATTACTGCAAACAATGTGCATCTATACACTCAGTAGTGTAAAAATGGTCCCAAAACACCCCTAAACTAATTGGTCTTTATCTCTCTCCCCGCTCCGTGCTTGTTGTTCTCCTCCCCAATCCCCAGACCCTGGTCCTGAGCAAGGGGACTCAGCAGCTGGTCCCCCGCCGGGCGCTCCAGACGGTGCGGCCAGAGTGGCACCCTCCGTGGAAACTGATGAGGGTCCTCAGCGGCCATCTCGGCTGGGTACGATGCATCGCCATGGAGCCAGGGAACGAGTGGTTTGCCACTGGATCCAGCGATAGAACCATCAAGGTGTGTGTGGGCGTGGTTTTATTTTCCCCTTTCCCCCATGGCCCCTTAAAAAGTGAGTGAAACCATTAGGAAAAAGAAATATTTCCGAGAAAAAAACAGGTCTTTTTACTCCATGCCTACAAAAAAATTCGTTTACGTCATCATAAAACGCCCTCATTGGTGGTGCGCGTTTGAAAGGGTTAGCAACGCACGGCAACGGCCCAATGTGTTTGTGTATCGCCAGAGCTGAAGAAGCCGACGCTTTTTCGTGGAATATTGACGTGATTTCTGACTTTCGCGAGCTCCGGAGACTGTCCACAGACTTCTTGCAGGTGCACTACGCATTTTAAAAGAGCTACTTTGCCAGTCGCGCCTTCTACGCTTACATATACCGAACGCGGAATCGGCCGGTTTGCGCAGATAACGACTTTTGAGAATAGCCATTTTGTACGGGGAGTTTGCTGTAGACCACCTGCAAACGCCATTAGACACCTGAAACGAGGTGTCTATGAAAAATAAACCCCCCGCAATTCTGTAATCTGATTGGTCAATTGCGCGTGACTGCGGTCTAACATTACATAGAATATGGTTCAAAGTGTTAACAGGCAGCAAACTGCCTCAAATTTGTATTATTCCAGGGAAAATGCTTCAACAAAATGACCAAGCAGATTTAATGTGTTCAGCTATCTTGCCTAGTGAATGCCCCGCCCCCCCTCTCTCTCTCTCTTTCTCTGGGTCTTGTATTGCAGTTGTGGGAGCTTGCATCAGGTCGACTGAAGCTGACCCTCACTGGCCACATCAGTGCAGTCCGGGCCCTCACAGTCAGCCACCGTCAGCCCTACCTCTTCTCTGCCGGGGAAGACAAACAGGTCAAGTGCTGGGACCTCGAGTACAACAAGGTCAGGCACTAGAACGAATGCAACGAACCGCAGTGCATTATTTACCTAGCTTGACTTTATCATTGCAGTACCACATTATTGAACGAGCCCTAACTGTTATTGTGGAACCCTTACTCCTGTAATGAGGACACCTCTATAAACTAAGGATACCTTTTCTTTCCCCAAGAACGTGAGGTTCTTGAATGCAAATTAACCCCTAAAGCGAGGACACCTTAACTACTAAGGACACCTTTTCTTTCCCCCAAGAACAGTTCAATTTAACCCCTACACTTCTCATTGGTGCCTGGATTGGGGGGTTTCCACTGTGTAGCTATATACTGTGTGTCGTAGTATCAGCTGTGTGTTGGTTTGCAAGTGGTCCGTCACTACCACGGTCACCTGAGTGGTGTCTACTGCATGTCCCTCCACCCGACCATCGACGTCCTCCTGACTGGAGGCAGGGACGCCACGGCTCGCGTGTGGGACATGCGGACAAAAGCCTGCATTCACACCCTCGGTGGACACACCAACACAGTGGCTGATATTCTGACACAAGCACCCAATCCTCAGGTATATATATGCTGTAAATGTACAGTGAAACCTCTGAAAAAGTAAACCTCATGTTATACTGCCCTATACTAATACGTTAGTATCAGATACGCTGTTGAATAAAGGGAACTTTCTACAAACACAACCTGCATGACTTGTTGAAGTTTAGCTTTACCGAGAGTTGTTTTCTCTCCCCTTTAAAAACACCCTGATAGTTAGTTTATTCCAGCATCTATGTATGAAGTTGGACTGTAATGTAAGAAGGGGAAGTTAGAGGTATTGCAGGGTCGGTTTTAGCACACGTCCGTGAATGTACTGTGTGAAATGGAACACAGAGAGCTTTAAAAACACCCCGATTGTCATTCCATGTCCGTGAAGTGAGACTGTGTGAAATGGAACACAGGTGGTGACAGGGAGTCATGACTGCACCGTTCGTCTGTGGCAGCTGGCAAGACGAAGGCCGTCCTCACCAACCACAAGAAGAGCATCAGAGCCCTCTTCATGCACCCTACAGAGTCAGCTGATACTACTACAACAAACACACCACAGTGCACTATTAAAGGGAATGTGGCAGTATATAAGGGCTAAATTTAGAAATGCTATATTATACTAAAAACGGAACTCAATTGTATTCTTTCACTGTGCCCCTATTGTTTTGTTCTATATTTGGTAATTTAGCCCTTATATACTGCCACATTCCCTTTAACCGACTGATAAAGAGTTGTGTGAAGCCCAACCTATGGTATAGCTGTCTTGCACGACCTGTCATGGATTCCAATCTTTGTGGTCATTACCTCTTGATGATGTGGTTTTTGAGATAGCCGCTTGTCAAAAGTAAAGAACAAAAAAGCAAAGTCAATACCTGCCTTCCCATTTACCACCTTAAGATAATCTTTTCATCGCATCAGTATAAAAAAAAACTGTCTGCAGTTGCATCTTAGACTCCATTTCTCAGGTTTTGTTTTGCCAGCGGGTCTCCAGACAACATAAAGATATGGAAGCTACCCGACGGGAATTTCTTGCAAAACTTCACTGGCCACCAGTCAATAGTCAACACACTGGCAATAAACTCTGATGGGGTCCTTGTCTCTGGAGGTATGTATGTATGTGTGAACTAATAAGATAGAAAGGCAAAAGCACAAGAAACAAGTCACTATATATATACACACACGAGTGCTGTATGTAGAAATACTGTTGGATTACGTGCGCCAGTTATGTTTAGATTGAAGATCTCAGAGATAAATGTAACCCCACTGGCTACATACATAATCTATCAGTGTTATTGAGTGCTCATGTTCAAGAGATGTTATTTTACCACCATCGCTCCAGTTACATTTGGAGAGTATTTTATGTGTTGATTTTGTTGATTTTGTGGTGTATACAGTAAATCTTCCTGTATGTGATGTTCTTGAGACCTAATGATAATTAACCCTCGGCGCGCATGCGCAGCGAGGGTTGTTCTGTGTGTGTCTGTCTGTCTGTGTCTACGACTATTCTCGCACTACAGGCAACGAGGCGGCTTATGAGCGATACCAACAGCTTTAAAGGTACAGGGGCTAGAAAAGTAAAATGGCGATTTTGCCGAAACGACTGCGTTCGAGAGCGACAAACTGGCACGGTCGCGGACAGCGTTGCGTGGCCCAACCCATCAATAAGCGGTGCGCATGCGTGTATTAGACGCGATCGACGCAGTATGCTGGCTCACCTCGACCTGACCCGCTTGCTCTGTGTACCTTGGAGGCACATGAAGCCACAGTGAAGGGTGTGTATCGACTCCCGCATGCTATCTACTACCGTATCTAGCCCGTGTCAGACTCTCCGCGAACTACTAGCCAATAGCCCAGCCCATTCATTAGCGGTATTGCGCATGCGCAGTTCGCCAAGGGTTTGCTTTTCATACTCAATATCAAAGAGTCCTGACACTGTACAAAACACACACAGATAAGTGTCTATACCTGCAGAAGTGTTTATACTTTACCCTTACTTAGATAGGGTTGAAGTTGTTTTAGACAGAAAATAACCTTGCAGCTTATTGCTCTTCTACTGTGTACACACACTTGCTAGTGTTCTTGCCTTGTGCACTGCACTGCAGGGGACAATGGGAGCCTTCACTTCTGGGACTGGAAAACTGGCTACAACTTTCAGAAACACCAGACCACGGTGCAGCCAGGGTCACTGGACAGCGAGGCCGGCATCTTCAAGTGTCTGTTTGACGTGAGTGGTTGCAGACTCCTCACTGCCGAGGCCGACAAGACAATCAAGATTTACAAAGAGGACGACACTGTGGTGAGCGGAGACACGCATCGCGGCACCTTCCAGTTTTTTTGCGTAATGACGTTTCACTGTGGTTAGCATACAGAGGTGTTAGTAGAGTGTTTGTCAACCCTTTTTCCTAGTTTTTGGTGCTACTTTCATAGTGTGGTCAGCATACGAAAGAATTAGCATTGTTTGTTACTCTTTTTTTCATGGCAATTTCAGAGTACAGTTAGCATGCAGCATTTTGTTTACTTCTTTCAATTTCATTTTGATTATTATTGTGATCTCTTTTCCCCATAGACTGAAGAGTCTCATCCAATTGTTTGGAAACCTGAGATTATGAGAAGAAAGAGATACTGAAAACATGCACCTTCAACACGATGCCCTATATCTCTAATACTGAAACTGGCATTTTTACAGTTTGTTTATGTAAACCGCCTTTTGATTGAGCATTTGTTGACAGGACTGTGGTTTGCAGCTAAGGTGGGAAATATACTGAGTGTTTGGGAGCAGCTGGATGTGTCAACTTGGAGTCAATGGAGTGTCCAACCAGAGAGTATGCTACTGGATGCTCCCATGACAAAACAAGTGTTGGTGTAAGCAAGACTGCAACATTTTCTTATCTGTGTGGTTACACTCCACAAAAATCACCCCCTATGTAATGATCAGGTAGTATGTTCATCAGTTCATGCACCGCAGTACATGAGAGTCAAAACTGGTGGATGTAGCTATTAGCTACCCTCAGGACCACCAAACAAAGTTATAGCTACATATAATTATACTATGTTTGTGTTTGTGCCAGGCTGGGGTGGGGGTTTCACTGAGATTATATACACGCAACTTATAGGAAAACAAACAGGCCTAATATTATTATTTCCCTGCGCAAGCGCATTCACGCCGGTGCGCGCATCAGTATGATATTTTGTGCTTGCATTTGTCGGGTCCAGCATAATAAGCAAAAATATACACGCTTTCATACAGCCTAATAATCAAACCCTATCTACACAAAATCTTATAGTCAAGTCTTATAGTCAAGTCTTCTGGTCTCTTCCGAGTTTGACTCAGATCTGCTCCTCACGATTCCAAGTATTGTCAACACAACAATCACTCCAAACACTCCGATTTGGATTAAGCAAAACACCTAGAAATTCCAAAAACAGAATGAAAGTTGTAAAAATTCGGCATAGCGCGCCAGACGTGGTTCTTCTATAGTCCTTTCCTGAAGATGGCACTATCGGTTTCAGACCAGAAAATCTTTTTCGGGAGAAACTAATTTTCGGCGGGTCTGGGACGCCTATTTTTCGTGCACCCTCCACCAACATTACTAGCCGCGGGGGATTACTCCGCGACTTCCTTGGATCGACTTACAGCTTGCAGTGCGGTGGTTGCAGTGAGTGGCTTCCTATCGCACGGATCGTCCAGGACGGTTTCCGCAAGTTCGCATAGGTCCGGTGGAGCGCCCCACGCTGCAGCATACGCGGCGCAGGCAATTCCAGTTGCGAAGTAGGACAGAATCACCAGAACGCTGAAGATTATCTCCTGCATTGCGAAAAGAAATATGAATTACGTACGCTTCGTAATACCGTCCGTAGCTAGCTATACCAGGATTCCAACGATAAGTTTCCCATTCCCCTGGAGATCTATGATAATTAGGACGATGGCGATGGCTTCCGCGATCACGATGCCGATACTCATTACAATAAGCCAGGCTGCAGAATCTTGCGTTAAAACAATGAGTCCCTGGAGCTCCACAACATCCTCAATAAGAGTATTGCCTGTCGTTGGACCTGTAAAATGTGCAAAAGCATAAAACGGACGGAGATCAGCGAATGGCGAAGCTACGTACCATCATAATCCCGAACTTCCCGAAGTTGTTCATTGTTGTTAATGACTCCAATGGTCGCGGCAGACACAATAAGGAGAACAACTGCTAGTACCTACAAGAAGATGCCGCAATATCCCGCGCGCGAACAAAGTAAAAGCTAGCTATATAACTTACAATTGCTCCCGTACGGGGCAAAAGAGCGACGATGTTTACTGCCATTGACTATTATTATATTTTTTCTCTTTTGCCTGCTGCAAGTTCTTTTCTGAAAAAAGAACGTAGATCGGCGCTCTTTTATCTTGCGCGCACACGACGACGCGAGCGCGACCCGGCCCCCGCTACATTTTTCCGCGCATGCGTATCACAGCGCAGGCGTGTTGTTGGTGGGGGGGCCTCTCTTCCGCCTCCTCCACGCGCGCATGCTCCGTACGTTATGCATTGTTGGCGAGAGGGGAGCGACCCAACTTGGGATTTTCGGGCTGCATAACGCCGTCAGCGCACAGCTTTCTTCGTGAAGCAAGACAGATCCACCTGTCGCCGTTACACGCGTACTGTACATTGGCAGAACGGTGAGCAAAGCGACGCTGATACTACAGACGAGCCTCTCTCTGCTCAGGAGTCTCACGGGCACGACGTTCTCTTTCCCTCTCTCTTCGACGACGAAGGGCATCTTCTCTGGACTGATCCATGAGTGCGAGAGTACAGAGCTACACACACGCGTATTCACCGCCTGCATGCGCGACATGCACGACATTATGACAGGGCAGGTCGCATGTGAGAATGTTGAAATCCAAAGAAGCGCGTAATCCTGGAGCATGCGCAGTTGGACGACGTACGGTCGTCGTATGAGGAAAATTCCGCGCCGTTCGTACCACTCGGTTGGCTCGCTCCCGCTCGCCAATAGAACCTGATAAAGGACACTCGGAATACACTCTCACTAAAGGGCACACTTTGTGGACCCGAATGTTTCTTTTGCTCTACGTGGTATAATCTCCAAAGAGAGGACAACCTCCTCCCTATGAAGGGAAAATTGCCTGTTGTACAAGCAGTCATCTGAGATCTCAGCCAATTTGGGTGCATTGTGTGCATTGAAGGGGATACCTTACAATGGTGTGTGTATGTGTCAGTGACAAGTACACAACTCTGTGTGTGCCGTCCGCCGGGAATGTGAAGTGCTTTGCTGTGTATGTACCTGCATCTGTTGATTTTAAACCCACCTCCTGGCCCTTGAAGAACTGTAATCTGAGTATTAAAAGCTGAGTGAGGGAGTGCCTGAAAGGAGTGTCCAACCAGAGTATGGTACTGGATGCTCCCGACAAAACATGTTGGTGTAAGGAGTCATTACTGTGGCAGCATTAGATCTCGTAACTGTGTGCGTACGTGGTTACATCCACAACTACATAGGGTGTATTATCAGGTAGTATTATCGGGTGCTGGCCCAAAAGCAAACTTCTCTCCGGTTGAATCGACTCGTCATCTCTCTGGAGGGGAAATGCATCCGCCTGGTTTCACCGTCGTCCACAACTCGCCCCCTCTTTAGATGGTGTAATTTGACTTACTTGTTTGTGTTGTTTTGTGTTTTTTGTCCTTTTTTCTCTTACTTGTTTTTTGTTCCTTATCCTATGGTTGGCCGGTTCTTTTTTCTGTTTTCGATGCTTCTGTGTCTGTCCTGTATTGGTGCCCTTGTACAAACAGAATCAATAACACGTAATCGTGAAGAAAAAAAGTCTTGTGGTAGTATCATGGATGTACTACAGTATACTGTGAGAGCCAGAGCTATACCGCCACCAGAACAAAATTGTGTCTGTGTTAGGCTGGGTGGAAGTTAATGCAACAGTGTAGGAAACAAATAGGCATTATTGAACCAGACTTTCTATATACCTCCTCCACGCGCGCATCCACGAACATGCGCGCGTGACCGAGGAGGGAGAAGGGTCTATAGAAAGCCTGTTTCGACGCTAGCTATATTGTAAGTAAATGCGCCCGCTCATCCACGCCGGCGCGCCCCCACTTGAAGGCGATATTCAGCGCGCTGTGTGTATCAACGGAGCCAGTCAACACAGTCTAGCTGCACAAGTGTGGTTTTTAGAGCAACACTGGATTGGGTATGCGAGATACGTAGACCACATGGAATGCTCCCTAGTTGTGCTTGAGTTTTTGCGCGCCGATGCTGTATTAGGTGACTTTTGTGCCTGCATTGACCATGAATGTCGGGTCTAGCAAAAAAAACTGTTATTCTACACTTCTATATTGCT
Source organism: Geodia barretti (assembly GCA_030341885.1). NCBI lineage: Eukaryota > Metazoa > Porifera > Demospongiae > Tetractinellida > Geodiidae > Geodia > Geodia barretti. The sequence continues at coordinate 28,459 of CASHTH010000302.1, forward strand.
AATAATCAAACCATAAAACCTAAGTATAGCTAAGAAAACCCTATATACTGTCAGTGTCAAAGTCATTATTCTTAGTCTCTTCTGTGTTTTCCTCAGGCTTTTGGCTCAGATCTGCTCTTCATGATTCCAAGTATTGTCAACACAACAATGACTCCAAATACTCCGATTTGGATGAAGCAAAACACCTAGAAATTCCAGAAACAGAATGAAAGTTGCAAAAATGCGGCATAGCGCGCCAGACGTGGTTCTTCTATAGTTATCGTTCCTTCTGTCGGTTTCGGACCAGAGAAAACCTTTTCAGGAGAAACTAATTTTCGGCGGGTCTGGCCTGGGGCGCCTATTCGCTCACCCTCCACCAACACTATATACTAGCCGCGGGGGATTACTCCGCCAAATGTTGCTTTCTTGGACCGACTTACAGCTTGCAGTGCAGTGGTTGCAGTGAGTGGCTTCCTATCGCACGGATCGTCGACTACGGTTTCCGCAGGTTCGCATAGGTCCGGTGGAGCACCCCACGCTGCAGCATACGCGGCGGAGGCAATTCCAGTTCCGAAGTAGGACAGAATCACCCGAACGCTGAAGAATATCTCCTGCATTGCGAAAAGATTTTTTTTTCTTCTTTTTTTTTAACAAGACAGAAAAAACCTCAAAGGCCAAAAAAGTAAACGATACAATAGACAAGCAAAAAAACAACAACAAGAAACAAACAGAAGCTAAAAAGAAATATGATATACGCTTCGTAATACCGTAGCTATTATATACCAGGATTCCAACGATATTTTTCCCATTCGGCTGGAGATCTATGATAATAATTATTACGATGGCGATGGCTTCCGCGATCACGATGCCGATACTCATTATAATAAGCCAGATTGCAGAATCTTGCGTGGAGATAATGAGTTCCTGGAGCTCCTCAAAACTACTTATGCCTGTCGTTGGACCTGCAAAATCATAAAACGGACGGAGATCAGCGAATGGCGAAGCTACGTACCATCATAATCCCGAACTTCCCGAAGTCCTTCATTGTTGTTAATGACTCCAATGGTGGCGGCAGACACAATAAGGAACAACTGCTAGTACCTAATACAAGAGATGTCGCAATCCCGCGCGCGAACAAACTAGCTAACTTACAATTGCTCCCGTACGGGGCAAAACAGCAACGATGTTTACTGCCATTGACTTTTTCTCTTTTGCCTGCTGCAAGTTCTGAAAAAAGACCGTAGTTCGGCGCTCTTTTATCTTGCGCGCACACGACGACGGGACCCGACCCTCCACAATTTCCGCGCATGCGTATCACAGCGCAGGCGCTCGAAACCACCTCCTCCACGCGCGCATGCTCCGTATATACGCCCGCTACATGCGCGCACTGCTGTGGGAACTGCGTCACTGTAGAGTATTGCAACAACTTTTATCTAGCGATTGTTCGTACGACAGCTGATGACATTGGCAGCAGCAGGCTAAAAAACCTTTTCACTACTCGAATAGGAAGGCGAAGAAATCTAGGCTCAGTAGATTCACCTCGCTGCAAACTACAATTATGCATGCGCAAAAATGACCGCGGCTCTCGACAGCCCCCAGCCACTCTAAGAAACCTAAGTCCCAGTCATTAGTGTGAGATAAGCGTCATAGCTATCACACGTTTTTGCCAGCCAGTCTGCAGGATAACATCAACCAGATGACGGGTGTTTTCAACAAGAGAGGGTTCAGGTGAAAAAATATTGAAGGTGTCCCCACATTTTTCTGGCTACGTGCGAGGTGAAGCTGCCAGATTGGAATAGATGCGCCGGTCCTTGTCTGTAAAATCGACACATTGGCCAATATGTACAGCCAAATGACTGAGAGCTTCTGTGTGAAATGCAAATGTCTCGAAGTTGGGTGCTTTTGTGCCCACGTTGTTGGTAAAATGAGTCATATATACACAGATTGTTCCTAGCTGCATTAATGCATGGTTTTTGCTATGTTATTCTTTCTGGTATATACATTGCTTACTGCAGGGCCCTTCAATTTACAGAGACAATGAGGTGGGTGGACTGATGTTTGTATAAGAGCTGCAGTGTTTCACTAATGTATATTTTTTCATTCACATGTGGCTCTTACTCTTAATTCCCTGGCTCTTATACTGAAATGGACATTGCTTTCACACTGGTTGGGCAAGTTTTAAACGATGAGTGGAATCCCTGCTAGTTAAGTTGGGAGCACATTGCCTGGGCACAAAGTCAAAAAATGAATAGTAAAGCTGACGATACACAGTTAGTGCAGCTGAAATGTATGCCTTAATGCAGTGCCTTTCAAAAGTATTATGCATGTAGGCCTGTTTGCACCACCTGGAGCAGTTTCTTGCCCATAAACAGTGTGCGAGTTCCATATGAGCACATAGTGCATTAAATTAGGTGCAGATGTTTTTAGCTGTACTGATTTAAAAATATGATGTTAGCTACCAACATTTCTATACTGCTTTCATACAGGCTAATAATGATTCAGGATCAAAATCTAACATGAAGTTCTACCTAGTAGCTAAGATAATCCTACAGTTCTAGTCTCTTTTCGGCATATTCCTCAGGCTTTTGACTCAGATCTGCTCCTCACGATTCCAAGTATTGTCAACACAACAATGACTCCAAACACTCCGATTTGGATGAAGCAAAATACCTAGAAATTCCAGAAATGTATAAATTTGAATGCAAAGTGTCCCACTTGCAGACTTTACGAGGTATAGCGTGTCTGCTCCACAACTCATAGCCGCGGGGAAAAACTAGACCCCACACAAACTTACAGCTTGCAGTGCAGTTGTTGCAGCAAGAGGGATTGTTGCACAAGTATCTCCTGCATAATTATCATCTCAAAACGAGCCCCACTCAGCAGCATATATACACGGCACAGGCAATTCCAGTTCTAAAGTAGGAGAGAATCACACAAACACTGAAGATAACCTCCTGTATTGTAAATAGATATACATATCTGAATGAAAATGATGAAAAAACCATTTGTGTATTACCAGAATCTCAACGATAAGTTTTACTTTTGGCTGGAGATTTATGATAATTCCAATAATAAGGACGATGGTGGCGACCTCCGCGATAACGATGATGATACTCTTTGCAATGAGCCAGCCCGCAGAATCTTGCGTGGCGAGAATGAGCGCCCTCTGGGCTGCAAGTG